>WBMY01008182.1:519890-554738 GCA_013397315.1 Donacobius atricapilla | reverse complement strand
CGGGACAAGCCCCGCCCCGCCGTAGGGCCGCCCAATGGGAGCAGCGCTCTGCGCCCCGCCCCCGCTCTGGCCCCGCCCCCTGCGGAGGTCCCGAGGTGCCCGGGCCGGGGGCGCTCGGCGCTCGCTCCGCTCCACCGAGCCGGTGGCTCGCACGGCCCCGCTCCCCATCCACGGCCCTGCCGCTGCACCCGCCGGCTCCGACAGCCCTGATCGCGTCCGCCGCGCTCCGCGTAGGTCACGCAGGGCCTGGTCGGGGTTACCTGCCCCGTTCCGTTTTCCTCTTGGAGCCCAGCCCGGCTGGCGCCGTTGTGGTGGGGGCTGCGGAGCGCTCCCGAAATCCCACCTCCGCAGTGTGCCTGTTGGCTCTGGTTAAGCTGCTGTCCTTGCAATTAAGAGATGGTGTCGCTGGCCCACTTCCACCATACAGCGCGGCATGGAAGCGAAGCTGAACGAGTCCCGATCGAGCCTCTGCAGCCTGCTGGGAGAAATGAGGCTCCCGCAGCAGCCCTAAGAACAGCAATGGGTTTGGGTTTTTTCCATCTAAATATCTGGCAAAGCCTGCTGGATCAGAAGGGGAGATTCTCCAATTCAGGACAAAAAAGGGAACAGGAGTGTACTGGAACAAGGAGACTCTTCATACAGAATTTTGTGTGGTGAGTAGAGTGACAAGCGTGGGCTCACATCTATGCTACCTTATCCTTCCATAAGGTGATGCAGGACATTCATGTAAATTACACAAGACAGATATGTTACAGATTACAGCATGGTAACTAGAAGATCATGGTTACAAGGTGAAGAACAATGCAGCATTGTGACTAGAGACAGGTGATTTGCAGATAGATGACTAGCACTGACCTGAGAACCCCAGGTTTTTACATTCTGCCATCAGACGGAAAGGACAAGTTGAGAAAGAAGCTTCTGTATCCTGGCACCCTTTCCATTGCAGTCTGAGGACTATTCCAGTACACATTGCAATTAAGTTTGAGCTTACAGAATTAGTGACCACAGAGCCCTTGCCAGGTTGATGCTTAGGGATTAAGAGAAAGGGTACAAGATACTTTCTCTTACACCTTTCCAGTTTCTGACATATTTTCAGCTAAGGATTTGCTAGACCCGCTCAGTCTCCACTTGGATCTGTGCAAGCTTCCTGAATCCACAACACCTTTTGGCAAGTCGCACATGCCTGTCACCCTGCTCCTGAAATGTGGACTTCAGCTGTTTAAACAGAGAGTTTGCCTTCACTTTCCTCGAGCTGAGGCCTAAAGAAAGTTCTTTCCATTCACTCCCTGCCGCTTCCAACCAAATGCTATTGGAGACAGAGCAGCGTTGCTCTATAGCAAGACACATCAAGTCAGCAGATAACTCCCCAATTACTTAGCAACTAAATTAATGATTGAGGCAGAATTGGTACACAAATGCCTGCTCATCTAATGGATTTTTCCCAAGTGTACAGTGGTGTGATGTTGGACTAGAGAGATGCCAGCTGTGACTCACTGTAACTTCTCCTCTAAAGGAACTGGCAACAGCTATGGAAAACTAGAAGTTAGAATTTTTAAAAAGAATTAAATACCTGAATTACTTCTATAATCTTGCCTAAATTGTAAACAAAAGGCCATTTGGTAATTAAGTGTCATTAGCAGGGGATCAAGTAATCATGAGTGTGGAATGATACAAATCCCATTCTTAAGACAAGTTTTTATGCATTTCAACTAACATTTAGATCGTTCATACTTATCCACAGATGAGTGGAGGGCAGGGGGGAAAGCTGTGTGCAGGAAGACATTTTAGAAGGACCTCATGGCACTAACCTGAAAAATTTGGCTATGAGGAAAAATCTAAGCTGGAAAATACTGGAATTGTCATGTTAGATGTGTGAACCTGGGGCTCAGAAACTGAAAGGATGCTCAAAGCCTGGCCAAAAAACAGGACCAGAGGGTCAAGTTCAGGGATGCAGGTTGGAACAGATGCCTGCAAGAAGTATGTCAGAAACGGAGGAGCTCAGGCCTGGAGCAGCAGCAGGACCTAGGGACCAGGGTGGAAATACGCAGCAAAGGCTGTAGAAAGCACTGCGAACTCAATTGTGTTAAAGCTGGCTTTATTCTGACTGCAATGCTGCAAAACTAAACTCCACACGCTGAAGCCACCGCCGTTCCCTAGCGGTGCTTTCCAGTGCGATTGAAGCGCCTGTACAAGTACCGGATCCTCTTGTTGAGTTTGTGATAGTCCTCTACGAACATCCGATCACCCACCATCTGCTTCTTGCGGATGCATCTCTGCAGCTCGTTCCCCCGCCAGCCTCGCAGCCAAGTGGGCCCCATGATGAGACTCTTCGGGTGGATCTGGAAGCCGCCTGAGAACAGGAGAGCAGAGACAGATGAAGCCGGGCACCGGAGAAGGCTGTTGCGGGGCGGGCGGCCCAAATCCTCCCCGCCCTGTCGCTGCTGGTAGAGGCGCCAGCCCGCAGGTGAGCCCAGCCCCGCTCCCCTCCCGCCCCGGGGCCGCAGCGCTGGGGAGGTGCGGGCGGGCTGTGTGTCTCACCCAGGATCCCCACGTTATCGTACACCCCGAACAAGGCCCGCTTCTTCGTCCACCGATCNGCGGGGCTGTGGCGGCCATGGCGGCGGCCCCGGAGTTCCACCTGCCCCTCGCTGCCGCCGATCTGCTGCGGGATGGCGGCCCCGGGCGCTACGTGGTGCAGGAGGTGCTGCCCGCCCGCGAGCTGCCGCCCGCACTTGCAGGTAAGGTGTCCCCACACACCCCGCTCCGGTCGAGCCCGGTCCTGCCGCCGGCTCACGGCCGTCCCTCCACTCTCTCCGTGTTTTGCCGCAGCTTTCCGGGCCGCCTTCCGTGCGCAGGGCGCGTTGGCCGTGCTGCAGCACTTCGACTGCGTGTACAGCGTGCTGCAGTGAGTACGGGGCCGGGCCGGGGCGGAGGGGCGGGCGCTCGTCCCGCTGGCAGGCGCTCCTTGCTCGCCGCCCTGACGCCCTGTGTTTGTCCCGCAGCCACTTCCGAGCCGCGGGCACGGCTGTCAAGGAGGACGCCCTGGAGCTGATGATGCACGGTGGGTACCCGCTGTTTCCGGTCGGCGCAGGACTCACGGAGAGGTTGTTTTCCCTTGGCAGCTCAATGATGATATAAAGGCTAATGTGACTCGGCCAGCTGGGCTGCACCCTCGGCTCACTCCTGTCATACGGGTCTGTAATCTTGGTGGACGATGCTGAGTTGTGCATGTTCGCTGTAAGGGCAGACCGACAGAAAATCCTCTTGCCCCTGTCCCTAGAAAATACATCTGTGGGATCCGTCAGCTCAGAGCGAGTGTTTCTCTGAGCTGATGGAGGGCTGGGGGGATAGGACAAGACAGCGTGCCCAAGGTCTGGGTTGCAGGGGACAGCCCATGTTACAGCTGGTGAGATGTGAGCACACATCTTTGGTAATCTGATGGCTGCTCTAAGCCTCCCAAAGAGAGGACTCATGCAGTCAAGGAGTGCTCATGACTTTCTGTTTCTCCTTAGTGGTGTCCCATCATTCCAGTGAACTTCCTGCTATCCTGAGCGACTCTGGGCTGAGCCATGCAGACCGCGCTGCTCACCTCAATGCTCTTAAGATGAACTGCTATTTGCTGACTGGCCTGATGGACGCCTTTGAAATGGAAACCTGCAAGAACAGTTGTCTGGAGGCAGATCCTGGTAGGAAGGTAGGTGAGGCAACTGGGGGAAAGATGATAAAAGTCAGAATAAAATTTTAGAATTGTTGAACTCTGTAGTACCTGTCAGATTTTATAACTGAGTTTATATAAACATTATGCCAGCAAGAGCAGTGCATAATGTGGAGCACTGGTGCTTCTGTGAAACTGTGCATAGAAAACAACCAAAGGGACAATCATGTGTCTGAACATCAGCAGGGACTTGGATGCCCAGTCTATTTCATTCTTCAGTTTCTGGCTGGAATTTAGTGTGCCAGTATTTTCTCAAGATTTCCTTTCTGTGGATAGAGATGGTGGCAGTGGATACAGGTATAATCCTTAAACCACAAGAGGCACTGGTGCTGGCCTGAGTTGAGAGAGAAGAACTGAGGGAAAAAAGCCCCCTGTCATCTCACGCATCTCACTATGTGTCTCTTAGTGCTGTAGAACTTAACAGATTTCTTACATTTTGAAATAAGCAGGGCAGTGATGGCGTTTTGTCTGTTCTGAAGCTGCTGATGTATCTCACCGTGTAATCTCCTTTCTAGAACAGGAAGAACCATGCCAAGACTTCTGGATCTTTGTGGGAAGAGGAGAGGGAGCCACTTTTACGGCTGCTTACACAGCTGCTGCAGCTGGATCTCCGTCAGCTTTGGGGAGGTTTAGCAGTGGAAGAAGAGTTTGTCAGGTATGAGTTGGAGCAGGTGTATTTGTAGAATGAGTGACTGGTTCTGAGGGATAAAAGGTTAAATGATAGATCTGCCAATGAGATGGTATTACAGCCCTCTGTGGGATGCAGAACATTGGGAAACTGAGGAAACAGCTCGAGGCAAAAGCAATGTGTATAGGAACCCCTTCCTCTCATGTAGGCCGCAGAAATTCAGACGTTTTGCTAATGTTTAGAGGACACTGGAGAATCTCTCAAACAGAAATGTGTGGTGTGCTAGAATGATGTTTGTGCACGTTGTGATAGATAGTGAGGTTTGCTGTCTGTCTTCTGTGGGTTTAGCTTAATGACGGGAAGCTGCTACCGTATCCTGGAGAACCCAAGTATCGGCCTTCAGAGGTACCGGGTCACGCGGGAGGCTGTGACACATCTGCTTGCTGCAGCTCTGGTTCACTGTGACCACATGCTCAGTGAGTTCCTGCTCTTCTGCCTTCTTCCTGAAGCTGTTCCCTGTACTTTCCCTGACCTCTTTCTTCATTCTCACATGTGAAAGGTGCCACACTGAAGATCACACAGATGCTGCAGCACTTCGAACATGTAGCCCCAGTGTTTGCACAGGCTGTGAGCCTCTGGGCTAAAGAGTATGGTCTGAAAAGCCTAGTGGGTGAATTGCTAAGGTGAGAGAAATACCTGGAGCCTTGCCCTTCTATCCCTAGCAAGTTGAGGCACCCCATTGTCGTTGTTCGGCACACGGACACACACACACACTCACTTTGGTGAGAAGGCGTGAACTGTTTATTAAAAGATCTGACTCCACTTTATATAGTATTTCTACAAAGACTAGGGACTGGGGGAGAAGGCCGATACCTCTCCCCATCCCATTGGTCAAGATAATTGTCCATCAGCTGTCCATATCTCTAAGACAAATAATGTAAATTACCTTGAATTAAGGAAAACATTACTTCTATTTATAACACATGTGTGTGAGAAATAAGCTAAGAACTATGAAACTGTGAGACACAAGAGAAGGCTGAAAAATCAGGGCAACACCCCATTCCTTGTTTCATCTTCCTGTTCAGGGAAATTGGGCAGAAATGTCCCCAGGATTTGGCTCGTGAGGCTTCTGGAGTCAAGGGTTATGCTACTTTTATAAGTGAACTGGCTGAACAGATTCCAACTCTGGTGCTCGCCAACATGAGTGTTCTCCTGCCTCACTTGGATGGGGAGGTACGTTTCTGCAAAGTCACCTGTCCAGAAAAGTCAAATGGTAGAGATGCTACTATCCAGTTTTTCTGTCTGGAAACAAAACCTCTTTCACAGAGCTCAAGTATCCAAAACCTGCTCTATTGGAAGTGGTTTTGCCCTTACCTAAAAGATGCAAAGGGAACAGAAACCATGACATCTCCTGTCTGGTTGTCACTGTCTGGTTGTCACTATGAGATGTCAGAGAACAGGAGACTGCCTACACGTCTGAGTTTTCTGCTCTTGTCCCTTGTTCTTCAGCACTTAATGGGTTTGTCACCATGTTACCTTTTCTTTACCTGCTGTAAGTGTTTCTCATGTCAGTTCTCTGCTTCTGTGACCTTACCTGGATAGCAGGGTTTGGGTTGGAAGGGACCCTAACACCTCTGCCATGGCTAGGGACATCCTTGACTAGGCCAGGTTGTTCAAAGCCCCATCCAACCTGGCCTTGAACAGTTGTAGGGATAGGGCATCCACAGCTTGTCTGGGCAACCTGTTCAAGTGTCTCATCACACTCTCAGTAAAGAATTTCTTCCTAATATCTAATGTAAACCTACCTTCACTTTGAGGCCATTCTCTCTTGCTCTGTCACTGAATGCCCTGGTAAAAAGTCCCTCTCCAGCTCTCTTATAGCCCCCTTTAGGTACTGGAAGGTGCCTCCCCAGAGCCTTCTCTTCTGCAGACTGAACAAGACCAACTCAGCCTGTCTTCATAGCAGAGGTTACTCTGTCTTGTAGGCACAGCTATGTTCACCCAAGCTTAATACAATAACCATACTGAAAAAATTCACTTAGAGCTGGAGCCTGGGATTTGGCGGGGCCAAACTCTGGGCATATCAAACCATGTCTTTTGGTCTGCTCCTAGTTCAACAACTCCTGTCTTGGCAGAGTTACACGATGCGAAATGCCGTTCTGGCAGCTATGGCAGAAGTGCTGGTGCAGGTGCTGAATGGTGACCAGCTGGAGAAAGCTGCCCGTGGTACTCGGGACCAGTTCCTGGATATGCTGCAGGCCCACGTGTGTGATGTCCACAGCTTTGTTCGCAGCCGCGTGCTGCAGCTCTTCACCCGCATCGTTCAGCACAAGGCAAGTCTGTGCTGGGCAAATGGTGTTGCCTCAGTCATCTCTTCCCATCTTGTGTGTTCTGAAGGAATTTCTGCCACCCCGCTTTTTGTTCGCAGAGATTGAAGTTTTAACAGGGAAAGGTGCTGTGTACTGTGGTGTCTGCAGTTTCTTCCAAGAGATGAAAGATCCCAAGGGTGGGGGAACTGGGGGGTGGAAATTAAATGCTGCTCATTCTTACCAGGACAAACTAGAAGAAAGAGCATAGCATACAGCCTCTTTTCACACACTGGGATGGGAAAACATCACAATTACCAGATATACCAAGATTCAACCCAACAGGATCCTGGATAACTTAATGCCTTGCTTTCAGTGGAGGCTGGACCAGAATACATCCAGAGGTCTTTTGAGCCCTAGACTTTTCTGTAAATCTATAATCTGTGCTTTTTAGTACATGAATATGTCTGCAGTAAACTTTTCCCAAGTCTCCGAGCCTTCTTGATAACTTTATCTGTGCTCCTGTTGTGTTCTAGGCCCTGCCTTTGATTCAGTTTCAGTCTGTGGTGTCACTGGCTGTTGGGCGGCTCAAAGACAAATCTGTCATAGTGGTTAAAAATGCAATCCAGCTCCTGGCTGCGTTTTTGTCCAACAATCCCTTCTCCAGCAAGGTAATTCAGAATAATGTGGCGGATCTGTTAGATATCTGTTTGCAGGCTGAGTATCTGCACTGCGCTATAGCCAGGGCAGCAATGTTTCTGTCTTGTGGGAGGAACAATATAGCCTTTGACTCTGAAGGTGGCAGCTTTCTGTTCTTCCCAAGTTCAGATCTTGCCTTCTTGGGCTGGTCCCTCTCTTGGTAAAATTCATAGCTATGTTGAAGGCCAGGAGGGATGTGATTGAAGTAAAAACCTGCAGCAGTTTTGAGTCCACTGTGAGGTTTCTCTCTTTAGGATCAAAATTAGTTTTTTAGAATATTCTTCGTGGGTCTGCAGCTCTTTGTGTTTAGCTGCACCTTCTCCTGAGTTTCTGAGCCTTAGACTGGCAACTTAGAGCAGTTCTCATTCTAGGATCGGGGCCAGGGTCTACTATTCCAGTTTCTCAAAACAGGGTTATCTGTAGGAATTCACAACTAAAGCAGAGTGGAAGAGAGAGGAGAATTCTGGCATTTCAGGAAAAGGAGGATAACTAACATGTTTCTTCTTTTCTTCCTGACATCTTCAGCTAAGCTGTACTGACTTGGATAAGCCACTGGAGAAAGAAGTGCAGAAACTGAAAGAAATGAGGGATCGTAGCAGACCCACAGCAGGTAATTTCCTTTCTTCTTCTTTCCACTTTCTAGGACAGTGCAGAATTTACTTTTCCTCATATTAAATTTGCTCCCAGGTTGTGACAGCTTTTGTCTCAGATCTTACCTGTGTGAGATGGTGAGACCAGATAACTGGGATTAAACTTATAACAGTTTTCCTTATGAGTTATGGTGGTGTTATAAAAAGATCATTTTAATATCCATCAACAGTCCTTATAGCTGTATATCCTATTTTCAGAGTAAGAACTGAAAAAGTCTATAAACACCCTCCCAGGTTTCTCTTTCCTACCTCTCAAGGACTGCTTGAGTTGTGATTTTGGTTAGATATTATTTAAACTTGGTTTGTAGGCAGCACTAAAGTCCAAGGTTAAACAAATGACGGTTTTCTTACTTGTCTTTTTTTTTTTTTTTTATCTTTAATGGATTTTTTTTTCAGTTGGGTGTTTTGTTGTTCTGCTTTTTTTTTTTTGTACATCAGAGTTCTTGTCTTATTCTTATTGCAGTCTAGGGGGGATCAGCAATGGGAATAGTGCCTGCCTGGGGAGGAGGTAGGGGAAGTAGAATTTCTAAGTTCCAGATGAGTTTTTCCTTCCCATTAAAGGTATCACCTGAGTCTGTGTTCTTCCTTCCCTCTGATTTTTAAGTAGCTCCAGTGATCACCCCAGAGGAAGAGTGGGAAGCAATGCTGCCAGAAATTAGGGCTGCCACACAGCAGCTCTTTCAACCACTGCAGAAAGGGGAAGAGGAGGTGCTGGAAGTTGAAGAAACAGTGGAGAGGACAGTGGAGCAAATCACTGGGCTGTTGAAGAAGCTGAATTACAAGTAAGAAGGCTCTTCAGTTAGACAGTGTTTATCTCAAGGGGTGATTTCCACTAACATTACTCTGTAGGAAAAGATTGACATGGGCACCCAGCACAAGATGCTGGCAGGAGCTGCTTTCTCAGGTGTTCAGGGCAAAGTTGGGTGGTTTCCCTTATGTTCTGCTCTGATGTGTTGCTGATACTCTCTTGGGCAATGTCATTGTCCAGGAGCGCAGCCCGCCTTACACAGAAGGCCCTGTGTCACTTCCAGGGGAAGGAACCTTTCATTGACCCTGGGGAGGAAAACCAGGAGGCAACAATCCTGGATGTTCTGAAGAGACTTTACACAGGTAACTGTATCACTCTGTTCCCTTAGCCCAAGATAGTGCCAGAGCCAGACTAAAACCCTCTGGAATGCTCTGTCCCTCCTTTTGACCTGTAGGGCTAAGTCTGTGTGTACTTGACAGTCGCAGAGCTGCAGCATCTCTGCATTGTTTGTTCATCTAGTACCTTGGCATTTTAGCTGGATCATGTTGATCTTAATTTCTGGTTGGAACAGTTCCACGGTCCCAGTAAAAGTGCATTTCTGGTGCTTTAACTCACATAATATCTGAGGGGAGTGAAGCCAGTGTTGCCACTCCCACCCTTCTTCTCCTGAATTTGTCAGGAGTTCTGGTTCCTGTACAGGTGGTGGCACATAATGCTTACCCTTAGCAGCCTTGACCAAGTATCTGGTTCAAGCAAAGTCTTGGTTGTCTGGGGCCTGACCCTCTGAGTGTATTTTGAAGACTTCACATACTTTATGTTTGGTATTTGTTTGAGCATAAGGTTGCTTAGCCAATCACATTGAGCACACTTCTGTTGGAAGTCTGTTGTCTAAAAATATTAACTTTGTAAACTCTCCCCACTTGCACAAACCTTGCTAGGGAGTAGTAGTGTGTGCCTTCTCCCTGGTTCCCTTTTAGAGCCCTCTCTATCTTTGAGGAATTACCAAGTTCAGATTAACCCCATTAGCATTTTAATGGCATTTACCCCAGCTGGACCATGCCTTTCTATACCCATATACCAAGCTGGCATGTCTCTGGAGCATCACACTGTAGTACTGGAACTTGCTCCACAGCATGCTGAGATTTTGTAGCTAGGTCTGATGGCAGAATTTGGATTTTTGTATCCTGGCTCTCGGAAGGTGTCACTGTGGGATGAGGAGAGGAGGGTTAAAATGCCCTGAACCATGCCTGTTTCTCTTGTATCTTCAGTACTGCTCACAAACAGGTGTCCTGTGTAGGTTCATGCCCAGGTGAGAACAGTGAAGATCCTTCATGCGACAACAGCAGTGATAAGATTGAAGAAGTTGTTCAGGAAGAGCAGCCTCAAACAGAGCTAGTCAAACAGGAGATGTTGGTGCAGTACCTGCAAGATGCTTACAACTTCTCAGTGAAAATCACAGAAGCTCTGAACCTGATCAGCAAGATGATGTATGAAAACTCTGTCTCAGGTATGTGAAAGAACCCTTTTTTCCATTCAGCATTTCTAGATCTCCCTTACTTGAGAGAAGCTGTTGGAGTGGTGGAGCTCCAGAAGGAGAAAAGAATGAAGGAGCTGCTCTTCATTGAGCGAATGTCATAGACACTTCCAGGTTATTGGAAAAGCAAGCACCATCTAAATGAGTGTCATGAAGGGGTTGAATAGGGCATGAAGAGGCTTTTTAGGAATCCATTTTTTAAAATACCTAGGTTGAAAAAGTTTTTTTTAATACGTTTAAAGGTTGTTTTTAAAAACATGAAATAAAATGTATTTGAACTTCTTGAAATGAAAAAAACCAGCCAGGTGACCAAAGGGAATTCACTTATGGTAGCTACCCTGCCTCCTGTGGGGAGGGATGGATGTTCATCATCTCAGCTGATGTTCTCCCAAAGTAAGCCTGCCAGTGAAGCTGGGTTTGGTTACATGCTCGGTGCCCTGACACAGTTTCAGCTGTTATGCTGGCCACAAGAGGGGAACTAAGCAGCTGGTCTCATCTAACTCACCTTTCCTCAAACTTTATTATCTGGTTAAACATGAGCCTCATCAACAGGTTCTGTGGCCCGGTCCTCTTCAGTGCTGTTGAGAAAGGTGGTGATCAGAAGGCCTTTGAGTTAATTCAGCTGTTCATATTTAATATTAGAGCTGTAATCACTTAGACTTGTTTGTTGTGTTTATCAGAAATTGGCATTTCCAAGGGATGAGGGGCACAATTCCTGCTCCCATCCTCTCCAGCACATCCACTTGCACAGCTCTGGTTTATGGATGGGTGTGGGCACTGCAGTGCCCCAGACTTCATGCAATCACTTCTGAGGCTTCATCTCTGTTGAGGGCTCATGTTACTTGTGATAAGCATGTGGGCTTCCCCAGCAAGGTTTGGTGTGGGCCTGATATTTCTGAGTCTGACAGATTTTAGCCTGCTAGCAGCTGCTAACCTTTTCCCAAGGGAAAAATATCTCAAGAAAGCTTCTTCTCAAAACAATCTTTTTCCAGGTGGTGTTTTGCCTTTCTAGTTCTGTTTCTCTAGTTTAACCAATGGGATTAGAGAGATGTCATTCCTATTCACCAATCATGTTAAGTCTGTATCAGAACATCTTATAAAAGGTAGTAAGAATTAGACAACAAAGCCTTCTCTATGCTTATTGCCTTCTGAAAAATATTTGGAGTCTCATTCATTTTTTTGTGTCCTACAACAGTTTGGTGTCATTAGCTATTTGCACACATGAAAATGAACTCCTGGGTTCAGTGTCTTTACAGGTCCTTTAAAGTTCAAGGCCAACAAATTGCCCTACCTGATACTTAAACGCCTGGGGTTTGATTGTGGGGGTGTTTTTTTAATGGATGCACAAATTTTAGTAACTTTTCGTCTCCCTGTGGTCCTGTGCTATAGTATAAGGAAGGCAAATTCAGTGTCTGAACAGCAGAGGTGTTTTGAGACATTGTCTCCATTTGGAGAGTATGCTGCTGAGTAAGGGACTGGTGCTCAGGGATGGGTGTGCTCAGATTTAGCTTTTTTAATTAAAGATCTAATATTTGAAGATGTAAATTTTTTTTCTATTGCAAATTTATGTGTTCTGGTGTGACTGGGAGCAAGGAAAGCATATCAGCTTGCCTGTTATATGTTCTTAATTCTGATTTGTAAGGGCTTATACTGATAAAAGCTCTTACTTAACCAGAGGTCAGACTCTATGAACTGTTTGTTGTACAACTGCTCTGATCACTGCTGTGGATGTCTTGTGATGCTAACTTAATGGGTTGTTTTTTTTTTTGTCTTATGAGAAGGCTGGGCAGTCTATTTCAGGAGTGGTCAAGCTGGAACCAAACACAGTATTCCTTACCCCATTTGTACATCAAGTAGCTTAGTTCCTCTGGTTATAGCGTTACACTGGGGCTTATATTCACCTGTCTGCTGTGACTATGAGATCTTCTTTCCCAAAGCTACTGTTTCCCAGAAGAGAATTTTGTTCTTTCTCAGAGATAGTCTCTGCTCTTTCCCTAATGGTATCACACTGGATTAAGCTGTAATATTGTTAATTTGTATCTCTTTTCTAGGACATCTACATCTTTGTACTAGTGATCCCATTCTAACTCAAGCCCTCTGCCGACAGTAGCAGTGATCTCTAGATACTTGTAGAGCTTGCTGTAAGACCAGTACTCCTATGAATTTGTTTTAGTGGCCTCACTAGTGGTAACTGGGGAAGAACTGCATTATCACAACTGTTCTCTCTGCAGTGGTGCAAGAAGCCATTGAGTTCTTCGTGACAGTCTCACAGTTTGGTGTGCCCCAGGCACTGCTTGGAGTCCGCAGGATGCTGCCCCTTATATGGTCAAAGGAGCCTGGAATTAAGGAGGCTGTGCTGAATGCCTACAGACAGCTCTATCTGAGCCCCAGCGAGGATTCGGAGAGGTATGGATCTTCCTAATCAGATTTTTTTTTCCTTTCCCTCCCCCCATCCCCTTTCTGCTATTGGGAATGGGGTATGAACAGGAATAGAACTGAGAATTGCCATGCTTCATGCTGAGCTGAAATGTAAGGTTATTATCTGAGTACCCCAGTCTTCCTGCAGGACCTGCTGCTGAGCTTCTGTTCCTGGTTTGTCATAGAGCTCATGTGTAGGAAATTCATGCAGCAAAACTCTGTGAGACTTTGCAAAGCAGATGCTGAGAATTACTTCAAGTTGAACTGTTGTCAGGCACTAATATTTATTGTTCTTATAAATTTCAGTTTCGTAAAAGCATCACCTAAATAGTCTGGGTAGGGTCCCTATCTGATAGGGAACAAGAAGTGTTAATTATGAATGTTTCTCTTGCCAGCAGGGTTCTTGATTGGCAACAATGAATTTCAACCTGTTAGGAGCCAGCTGTTGATATGGAGTCATCCCATGTCCCGGAACTTTATATACTTCATTCTCTGTGGGCAAAGTTCTTGGCCAGTGTCAGCTGTCCCATTTTGAGTTTCTTATAACAGTAGTTGTTTGTCCTGCTGTGATAATAAGAGGAACAGTGTGGTCTAAAGTTGAAACTATATTTCTGTTACCAACACTCAGGTTTTTTTGCTGACAAGTCATACATGATGTGGCCTTGGTCAGGTGTAGGCATTCTACTTGGGATGTACACAACACATTCCCCATTTCTTTATCCTTCACACTATACAAGGTTAGTTCTTATTTGGGTGCTTTCACATGTATTTCTATTTGTATTTCAGTCAGACCAATCGTAAATCTTTTTCGAACAATTTCTACATGCCTCAGATGGGAGGATGTTAAAGGGTCTTCCTTGCTTACCCTCCTTGAAGATTTGGTGGTGGGACTTTGCAACTACCAGTTGCAAGTTTGTTTCTTCCATCCTAGAGAAGAACTGTGTCTCCTCTCTGCTGTGACACTTGCCCTTTTTTAGTGCTTACCCACTTGTAAATCCTGTTGGATACTTGTGCAACAAGATAAGTGTGATCCCTGGTGAGATGCACCGTAACTCACCCTCATTCGTACCATCAGGGCAATAAAGAGCACCTGCTGCTTCTTATTTCTTCCTGATAATATTGCCTGGAGACAGCACTTCTACAGTTTGTGCTCCATCCTCATTTGTTCATAGAGAGATTTTCAATTTGTAGGAAATTGTACTTTGACTTGTGGTTGAGAATAAACTGGGAAGTGGCTGCTTAGTGCCTCTGATGGGCTCTTTGAGCACCAGGAGCACCAGTGCGCAAGGGAATGGACTTTTAAGCCCACATCATGGTCGTTGGCACTTGAGTTGGGTGACTTCAAGAACTCAAGCTTGTTGTGGGAGTTTCCCTGATCCTGTGGATCATTTCTGTTATCCAACAGATGTTTTCAGCTCTTTCAATAGGGCAGTAATTGTGACAGTTGCTTTTTCTTTACCTTTTACTTTTTTATTGTTATTTTTCCCCTTTCAAAGGGCCAAGGCACAGGCCCTGGTGCATTCTCTCTCTCTCATCATGGTGGATGCATCACTGGGAACGATACAGTGCTTAGAGGAAATAGTGAGTATTTGCTTTGCCTGAGTTTGGATTGTGTTTCTGTTTTATTAAAATGGTAGTCATTGCAGATTACGTCTTTACTTTGAAGTTCATTCTTTACCTGTCTCTAATTTTTTAATTGCATTCCTTTTGCAGATCTCAGAGTTTGTGCAGAAAGATGAAATAAAGCCTGCTGTGACCCAGCTGCTTTGGGAGCGATTCACGGAAAAATCTCCATGCTCAGCGCTCGAACGCCGCGCTGCTGTGATGCTGCTGGGGATGATGGCACGGTGAGCCTGGGGCCAGGTCGAAGCCTGTGAGTGGAAGGATGTACAGGGAGTCAATTTATATTGAACTGTGGGTGCTACGTCAGCTGACTTTGGCTCTAGCTTCAAAAATAGCAATCTTATCATGGGGTAATGAAGCCTGGAACTAAACATAGTTGTGCTGGATCCCACCAGCACAGCCTCTGAATGATTATAATGAGATTCTTTTCCTCGTGTGAATGCCCATCCCTTCCCAGAGTTTACAGTGTCACAACTCTGCAGCTTTGTCTGTGTTTGGATAAGAACAGTGAGAAGCTGCTGAGTAGAGATGTCTGAAGCATGAAGAAAAATATATCTGTTTTACTTTCTGGGGGCAAAAAAAATGTATGTGCACTAAAAGGTTTTCACTTCCTCCATTTCCCAGCCCCTTGGGAGCCCTTTGGCATTCAATTTACCTGCTCCTCCTGCTGTTCTTACTTCAGTCCTTCATTAGTCTGGAACAGGCCTCCATAATGATGATCCTAAAGTTCTTTCGCAGGCAGAAAGGGGAACGGGTAGGTGTGGATTTGGGATGGGCTTTTTTTGGATAATGTTGGTTTGGTTTGTTTTGTTTCCCACAGTAGGGGAAGGAATGGCACACATCACAAGTCCTGAGCTCCTGGACTCTTTCCTACTTTCCAACGTTTTTGTTTTTCTTACCCCTGCAAGTTTTTGTCCTTTCTGATAGGAAGGAGTCTTAACTCTTCTTTCTTTACAAAAAGGGTGTGCCCAGTATTGATCACATAGGAGAAACTCATCCCCTAGTGGAGAGTGGATTACACTGGCTTCTGTGGAATATTGCTTGCTGCTCCTCCAGCTGTATCTTGAGTCATTTGGATGGGTTTTATTTTTTTCCCTCTTACTCAGACCACTCCCTTCCACAAGGCACAAGGAGTAGTTCTCTTGGTTAGCCATACTTCTGTAAACTTTCAGCAGCACCTCATGTGATATCCCCATTCCTTCCACAGAGGAAAGCCAGAGATCATAGGTAGCAACCTGGAAATCTTGGTGACAACAGGGCTGTCTGAGAAGGCATGTGAAGACTATAGGCTGCCTCAAGAAGTATGCAATGTTATATCCAAGCTTGCTAGTAACCCTAAGGTAAGGCTCTGGGTTTGTTCTTGAGGTCATCCAGAAACAAAGAAAGGGGGAAAATTGTTTGCATGGAAGAAGAGAGAGAGGTAATTAAATTTTTACAGATTTTGAAATTAAGTAGGTTAAGACCATTCAGCAGCACTGTCTGGAAAGCTTAGCACACATCAGTGAACAAGTAATAAAAGAATTTTCATTAGGCAACAGGCTGAATTCAATTAGTAAAGAGTTCAGTGCACAAGAAAATATGTTTTCCTTTCAATTCTCTTCTTCAGACTCCCAATTCCAAACTGATTTGTGTTTTCTCAACCATGAAGCCCTTTCCTCTACTGATGTTTTCTGGTGGTGTGATTCTTTTGCCCTCCCTATTAATTGATATTCAGGAGTTGTCAGCTGTACAGCAGAATATAAAACATGAAAGGTTTTCAAACCTGTCCATGTTGTACTTAGAACAACAGGATGGTTGATGGCTTCTTTCCCTGGGAAACAATTTATATATATGTATTTTTTAATGCACTTGGAAAAAAATCTGGTTTTTTGACTCAGTTATTTGGGGCATTTTGGTTCAGGAGTTCTATCACAAAAGCAGTCCTCCATCACAGGGCAGCATCATTCTGTGACAGCTCCTTCCATTGGGGATATTGCTGCAAGAACTTCATGAGTTATCATGTATCACAACATTCTTTAATGTTTTAAAGATGGCTGCAATTCAATTTTTGGTTGACTTAAGTCTGCAGTTAAGCTTGTATGTGGAAAGGGACTGAACTGAAAATATTTGACTGACTGACTGGCAGTAGCTCTTCTCCCCCCACCCATCCTCCCAACCAGAAATTCAGTACAGAGGAGAGGATTGTGGTGAATCAGAAGTTCCTTTTTCAAGCTATTGAAAGCTGGCAAATCCTCAAATAAATTCTGTTTTGTTTGAGTATATATTCATCAGGCAGATACAGGTGTGCTGGGACACCTCAGGTATTGTCATACTTGGTTTAGTAGTTCTCTAGGTTATCTTATTCCCAACCTAAAAGGTGGTGTGACTGATACAGAATATATGCAACGACCTAAGTGTGAGGTGGTCTTGGATCCAGACCGATCCTGTGTTATTTCCACTGATGGTATTTTGCTTTTAAACAAACCCATATGGTTCTTGGAGTACCCCAAGGCAAGTTGACTTACTGTTGATGACTCTAAGATGCTCCAGAGGTTTCCCTTTTCATTCATTGCAGAGAGTGAGTAAATAATATCAGATTTTAAATTAATCCTTTTGACATTTCGAAAGAGTTACTTTGATTTAAGGTGAGATGGTGGAACTGTCTGGGATCGCCTGGGATCATCATTTGGCCCAGCTTTAAATCCACCCAGTGTAGTCACCATGCTGTCACAAGTGACAGTAATGTCCCTGCTGTATGTTTAGCTGCAGAGCAGTACTGGATGTCCCTGGCATGGACATGGTTTGATTAACCTGGTGCACACAGGAAGGTTAAGCACTGGGAAGGGCACGGGGGGATCTCATGTGCTGCTCCCATGGGTGTAACTCACCTGTTGTCTCTGCAGCCAGCAGTGGAGAAGAACAGTGCCCCTTTTCGACTGCCACAGAACCACATGCTCTTTGGTTGCCTGAGTGAGACTGTGAGTAAAGGTGAGCCCAGGTCAGCCAGAGATTTGGAGGAGATGGGGTTGGGCTGCGAGACTGCCTGTGTTGTCATTGGTATGTGTGAGTACATTGCTCCCTCTTCTCATCAGGCTTTGCCCAGCCAAGCAGTCACTGGATCCCCTTCATGGAGTCAGCTGTAACACTCATCTACCAGCTGGCAGAAGGGGCAGAGGAGATCTGTGCCGACATCCTGCATGTGTGCAGCCAGCAAGCTCTGGAGAAGCTGCAGGAGGCTGATGAGCAGAAAGCTGGTGAGGAAAAAAGCTGATGAAGGAAATCTCTACTTAATGGTTTCCAGTGCTGCTTTGGTGGCCTCAAGTAACTGCAGAACAGAGCTGAGGGGCTGGCGGAAGTGTTGGTGTGGGAGGGTGTGAGTGCTGTGAAGGAGTCTGTGCAGTGTGGAGATGGGTTATACTTGAGTGAGAATTGGCACTAACAAATGGGGAGGAGGTCTAGATCAACACTGAGCTGTGGTCATTTGTCTCCTTTAGATGCAGGGGATTCTCCACACAGAGTCTCTGATGGTGCTGGCAGTCTCTCCACATTCCTGCTGCTGCACCTGGTGTCCCTTGTGGGACAGGTGGCACTGCAGCAGGTAGCGTATTTGGAAGTGTCCGTGAGTGCAGAGCTACGCAGACGCCGCATCCTCAAAGAGGAGAAGACCAAGAAGAAATCTGACACCAGCACAAGGAAGCAGAGAGCCCAGGTGAGATCCAAGGGGTTTTTCCCTCTGGGCAGCTCTTCTAATGTCCCCACTACCACAGACTTCTGGAGAAAAGCAGTCCTGAGGTTGCATGAGGTACAGGACAATGTGTGCTTCAGGAATAGAAACAGACACATATTGGTCAGGATTGACAGGGAGAGCTGAGGTCCTTGAATGACTCTATTCACTAAAACTCCCGCACTGGTCTTGAGTTTTGAAGAGGCAGAGGGGAGGGAGTGAAGGATGATGTCCTGGCCATGCTTAGCCTCCTGCTTCAGGCAAACATTCCCCTTTCACTCATCACCTTCTTTCTTACCAGTGCAATCTTTTGGAACTGATGCAGTAGTGGTGAAGAACATCCATTTGTGCCCTGAGTTCTGGAAAAAGGCTTCCTAGAACCCCAGTCCATAAGATTTGAGATTCCCATCCTCTGTTAGGTAGTAGTGATGAAGGTTTAACAGTAGTTTTTCTAAAGTGATTTGGATGCTACAAGTGCCCTGTTTGGTTAGGTCTACCTTGGAACATTTTCCAGAGTGTAATGAGGCTGACTTTCCAGGGTAAGAATTAGAGAAAAACATTGTGTCCACATAGGTATCCAGGCTCTATTA
Organism: Donacobius atricapilla; assembly: GCA_013397315.1. Taxonomy (NCBI): domain Eukaryota; kingdom Metazoa; phylum Chordata; class Aves; order Passeriformes; family Mimidae; genus Donacobius; species Donacobius atricapilla. The sequence continues at coordinate 536,124 of WBMY01008182.1, read as the reverse complement.
GATGCTTATACTGCTTAGTCTACAGAGAACTTTGTAGTTCATTTCCTCATCCATCTGCTTATCAGTGTCACTGCAATTTTCCACACAGGAGGTTATTATGAGATTTTCAAAAAAGTAGCAGTTGGATACAGATTTGGTCCCCATTGCAATGCCCATGTCTCTTTTCTTCCCTTGTGTTGCTTTTTATTTGCTATAAGGTTTCCCATGTTTCTCACAAAACTAGCAATTCAAAGGCTACTTTGAGCTTCTTGCTTTTAGTATTTGAATGTCCCTTAAGTTGTGCAGGACTCACACACTGATGCTGGATGTCTCTTTGGTCTGATTTATCTTAGTGTCAGTAGTTTAAGCTTTCTTTACATTCTGGGCTCCTCATTACAAGAGAGACATGGAGCTCTTGGAGCAGGTCCAGTGGAGGGCAATAAAGATGATTAAGGGACTGGAGTATCCCTCTTAGAAGGAAAGGGTGAGGGAGCTGGGCCTCTTACAGGCCTCAAGACTGAGAGGGGACCTCATCAATGTTTGTAAATACTTGAAGAGGGGGTACCAAGAGGATAGAGCCAGACTGTTTTTGGAGGTGCCAAGCACTAGGACGTGAGGCATCAGGCAGAAACTGATGCACAGGAAGTTCCACCTGAATATGAGGATGAACTTCTTTACTGTGGGAGGTGACCAAGCACTACAACAGGTTGCCCACAGAGGTTGTAGAGTCTGCCTCACTTGAGATACTCAAGAACCATGTGGACACAATCCTGTGCAATGTGTTCTAGGAGACCCTGCTGGAGCAGGAAGGCTGGACCTGATGACCCACTGTGGTCCTTTCCAACCTAACTATGTGATCCTGTGATTTGTCTTCTGTAGCATGTGGACTGGCAAATCCTGGACTACCCTTCAGGGCTTCATTCAGTTCTTGGGGGAAAGTGGGTTATTACACTCTGTGTCAGTCTGTTCTCCACTCTAGTTGTGCAGCTGGTAACATGCATATACCTCACACCTGAGAGAAGAGAACCCTGTGAAGAAAGAGGTTCTTGTTGCCTGACATCTTTCTTACAGTCTCCTCTCCTCACAGAGCACAGGAAATGAGACCACTATGGAGGAGGAGCTGGGCCTTGTGGGAGCCACGGCTGATGATACCGAGGCCGAGCTCATCCGCAGTATTTGTGAGACAGAACTTCTGGACGGTAAGTGTGGCTGCCACCGAGGAGTACTAGCTGTCTGCCTGTGTGAAAGAGCAGGTAGAGTGGGTGACAGGTCCTGAAGGAGGAAGGCTGTTTCCATTGGAAGGAAGCACTGTCATTTTCCATGGTGTCAGTTTCCATGTTTGTCTGTTTCTTAGCTCTGCGTTCTGGAGGTGGTTGTTCAGTGGTGAAATTGAGTCAACCAGTAACAGTAGTTTGCAGCAGCTCTGGGATAAATGCATTAATTGTTCTTAAAGCAGGATGCACAAACTGCGCTCTCATGCTCACTGTCTTTATCCCCACTCTAGGGAAGCACCTGTTCTCCACCTTTGTTCCCCTGGTGCTGAAGATCTGCAACAATCCTGGGCTCTACAGTGACTCGGCGTTGTCAGCTGCCGCTGCCCTCACTCTTGGCAAACTCTGCATGGTCAGGTACTGCTGAGCCATGCCAGAGTTCTTTCCCCAGCTTTTCTAGTACTAAAGCACAAACAAATGTTGCAATTCCTTTCCCAAGGAAAGAACAAACACAGAAGAGTGTTAGCTCTTTTTTTTATACTGTTTTTTTGCCTCTGCTTTCTGAGAGATGGAATTTTGCTATCCCTTCCTTCCTGTACCCTGTCTTGTTAGCTCTGAGTTCTGTGACTCCCACTTGCGTCTGCTGTTCACAATGATGGAGAAATCCACCCTGCCTGATGTGAGATCCAACCTCATTATTGCAGCAGGAGATCTAGCCGTCCGCTTCCCTAACCTGGTGGAGCCTTGGACATCACATCTCTATGCCAGGTAGTGCTACACTCATTTTTGGGAGAGGACATGTGATGCAGACCCTGTGGGAGGGTGACACTGGGCCTCCAGAAGGTGAGAATGATCCAAGAAAGCAAATTTGAAGATGCTGGTGCAGGGAGACAGAGCTCTGGGCTGTCACAAGTACCAATAACTCAGAGACATTCCCTTGCTGCTTTCTGCAGTAACTGTTTGCTCCTGTCAGGTTGCGGGACCCCTGCCCGAGTGTGAGGCAGACGGCTGGGCTGGTGATGACTCACCTCATCCTCAAAGACATGGTAAAGGTGAAGGGCCAAGTGAGTGAAATGGCAACTCTGCTCATAGACCCAGAGGAGGAAATCGTGGGAGTGGCTCAGAACTTCTTCGGTGAACTCGCCAACAAGGCAAGTGGATGCTCAGGGACCTTATTTCACAAGAGCAGGGAAGGCCTGTTGGAGGCTGGATCAATTACATGAGTCCTGGAGAAGGTGTGTTAATGGTGTAGAGCCTCACTGTGGACTAAATAAGGGTAGTTAAAAGAAATATTGCAATATGAGTTTTGCTTCATTCCTGCCTGATGTTGCTGAATTTGACCTCATCCATTCACACTGGAAGGCAGGCTCCAAACCACTGCCTTTTCCCTTTGCTTTCTTGTGTATGCCCAGCACAGGGCTAGAAGCAGTTTTCTGTAGCTCAGCTTTAAACCTTACAGCAGAGTTCCCTGACCTTATGGCTCAGGCAATGCACCTTCTCTGAAACCTTTCCAAGTTGTTCTTGGCTGTGAGACACTGAGATACTTAAATTGTAGCAGTTTCTGCCCAAGCAGGTAAGAACAGGAGCAGCATTAGCCCCAGTACACTGTTCATTCCATGTGCAGCCTCACATGGGTCCTTCAGAGTTTGAGATTTACTGCCTGAGAGGCTGCAGTGACACTGGGGCTTTTCTTGTCTTGGTTTGCTTTGCTAAAGCAGAGCTGGCCACCTGACTGCACTGACTTCCTATCTCTGCAGCACGTATGACAAAGCTACGTAAAAGCAGTGGGAAAGAGAATATGGATTGGACCTTCTCAGGCAAGCTGTTCCATGAACTGAAGGGCCGTTTCCTTTATCAGGAAGCTTTTTTTGTTGGGTTGTGACAAGGTTGGAAGGCAAAGAAACTGCATCCAAGTCTGCCAAAGAGCAGAGGTGGGGTGCAGTGTTTAGTTTGTTGGTTGGCTGGGGTTTTTTCCCCCCAACCAAATAGTCCTGGATAGGTTTGGCTGGCTGTGTGCAGCTCATTTCAAAAAGCTGATGCTTTCAGTCAGTGGATTTGGGGTGGAGAGAAAAGAGATCGTTTTAAGTGGGCAGCTTATTTGGCTTGACTCAAATTATCCTTTATAATTTTGTATCTCATGTAGAAATTTGTGTTCTGCACAGGGTAACGCTGTCTATAACCTGCTTCCAGACATCATCAGCCATCTCTCGGATCCTAACAGCGGCATAGAGGAGGAATCCTTCCACACCATTATGAGGTATTCTGAGGTTAAATAAATCTCTTATTGCCAGGACTATGTTTAGGCAAAGGGAGTGCCATATCAAGGGAAAAAAACTACACTGACATGTACAAAATGCTTTTTCAGCTGTTCTCTTTGATCTGACTTTTTCAGTCTGTACTGGAAATGGAGTCATGCTGAGGGGAATTGATTTTAAAGCCACACAGTTGAGGGTGAGGAGAGATCTACAAGAGTAACCAACTCAAAATTACTTTCCCTCTAGAAAAGGAAAATAGTTGGCTTTATGCATTAGAACATGGACATGCAACATTAGGAAAACACAACAGGTTTTAAAGACTGCTCCCTTTGTCATTTTGGTGGCTATTGGAGTTTTGTAAGCAGTTTTAGTCAACAGTAACAGATTTGGGTCTGGGGTGGCTTTCTGGTGGTTTGTTTTGTGTGCGTGTTTTTGTTTTCTGGGGGAGGGGTTTGTGGGTTGTGTTGTTGCGTTTGGTTTGGTTTTTTCCAAGCCTGACTCTGGAGTATAGAGTTATTGGATAATTTCCGTCTGAGGGTATTGACTGCTCATAGACAGCACTAATAATGTCTTTATTGGTAAAGTACAGACATCTTCCTCTCATTTCTGAAACTTAACCACATGAGGGTTATTCCGAGTCATTTGAATCCCTATGGATTATAGAGGGGGGTGTTAGACAAAAGTGTTGCTGAAGGGCAGAACAATAAAATCTCCTGTGATTTTTCAACTAGTCTTTCTATGATAATCCAGTGCATTTAGGAGAGGGATGGGATTTTGGATAGGTAGGAATTGCAATACACAGAAAAGGTCTATTAGTGAAGGTGTAATTGAGAGTAAAATTAATTTATGGCAGCAAAAGTAGATGGCTATTTTGCTTCAGCTTTAATTAAGGAGGGTAATATGAAATACTGGGAATTATAGCTTGTGGTTCCTGACAGCACACATAGAAGCTGATGTCTGAAGAGAAGCAAACCATCACAGGGAGACGAGACAGCATGCAGAAAAATTCCAAATAATTTTGGAATTTTCAGTATTGTTTTTAGTTAATATCAAACTGGAGGTGTTACCACACACACAGAGCATAATAAGTGTAGCAATTGTATTGGAAGTGTGATTGACGAGGTTAAAACAGGTATAAGATGAACTTTTGACTCTTTAACAACATACATGGAGAGAACTGGAGGTGTCTGGCAAATAGGAGAAGAGGCAGAATTGATTTAACAATGTAGACAGGTATCAAATTAGCATAAGGATAATCAATTTTAAAGACCTGATCATCAGTTAACACACTACATTGAAACTGAAATATTTCCCCATGCAGCATTATATGAAATGCTTACAATGTGGAGAGGATTAGGTTTAACTTGGAAACCATGGTGGACAAAAGCACTGGCTAGGAATGAAGCAGTGCCTTATGCTCAAGATTCTTACCAAACTGGAGAATAGGGAGGTGTAAAAAAGGGTAGTGTGGGGACCATCACTGTTAAAGGACTAACTTTGGAGAGTGGGAGTTACAGTAATAAAAACTGGGATGAAAACTAGTAGAACAAAGTATGAGGCTGAATGTTTAGAAGTTGTTTAACCTCTTCTGTAAAGGTATAGCTAAAGTTAGAGGTGCATTCCACTTCCCTGCTTTAGCAGCCCAGTTTTTTTCTGGTAGAGGGAAGCATTGGCAGTGCTGGTGAGACCTCGGCTGGAGTGCTGCCACAGTTCCGGTATCTTAAGTTAAAGATGAATTGATGCTGGAACAAATGCAAAGGGAGGACTCTTGAGATTGCTGTCTCTGTTATATGTCTTAGAAAAGCAGCTTGGTGTGGTGGTTGTAGACATAACAGACTGAACAAGGAAGTGCTTTAGAACAATTATATCAAGGCCAGTGGCAACCTGACTGAGCTGAAGTTAACAGAAATGTTGGTACCAAAAAAAGGGAGAGCAGCAGGACCTTCTTAATAAATAGAAGTTACTCAGTGATTTCTAAGAGGACATAGTGCAAAATGCACAAGTACTTAACTGTGCTAAAGTCCAGGTGTCTCTCTTCCTCAAGAAGTTAAGGAAAAATAGATTAGGTTAGCATTTAAGTTCTGTTAGGCTTTGTTCCCATTTTAGTGCAAAGTAGGTGCTCACTTTTGCATTGATCCAAAATGCAACAACACACTTTCAGCAAATTAGTAGTGAAAAAGTCACAAACATGGTTTTCAGGAGAGAAAATACTGCATGCCACAGTGCTCCCCTCAAGGTTTGCTTGTCAGACAAACCAGTCTGTCAGTGCAACTTGTGAAGTGAGGAGATTGTCTGGAGGTGCTACATGCTCTTAAAACTGGATGGAAGGAGCAGATAAGAAGTCAGCACTGCTTCCTTTTCAGCACCTCTCCTACCTGAAATGGGGATTCCTCTGTGGACTCTAATCTTTTTTTTTTTTCCCCTGCAGACATCTGTTCTCATATATTACAAAAGACAAACAAACAGAGAGCTTGGTGGAGAAACTTTGTCAGAGATTCCGGACTGCCAGGTGGGTTGTAATCTTCATTTTCCTGACAAGTGCTTCTGCTTCTCAGGATTTTTCAGAAGACGTGAGCTTATATGTGGTGGTTGTAAAAGCTTCCCATTATGTTCTTCACGTGGCAAAGTGACAAATGCAACATAACTTGGTTTAGGTCTCCTTTTTTTTAACTACCTTCACCTAAAAATATATGAATACCTATAAATTAAGGTTTCTGGTTTTATTATGCAGTGATTGACCCCCTCTTCCTTCCTTTTTTAAGGAAAAAGTTTTGTGACATTCTAGATCTGCATTATAGCTGAGCAAGGAGACAATCCCACATGTGGATTTAACATACCTTTGTGGTCCTACTCCATGGGCTATTCAATTGCAGCTCAGCTAGGAAATTAGTGTGTTGAGCTGAGAAGTTAGGATCTCGCCAGCAGTTCTGTCTGGGGTGATCTCAACTATCAAGCTGATATAGGCCTGCTCTTGTTTTGTGTGTTTGGGCTGCTCAGTACCAAGTCTATGCTTGGGACTCTGTTTTGATTTTTTGTTATTATTATTTTACCTAAGGGCTTGTGCCACCATACAATTTGGCTTTTGCTCTGCTCCATCTCCAAGATGTGCATGCCTTGCTTGTGTACTGCTGATTACAGAATATAGAGTGCAGGACCCATGCCGTGAATCTGGGATATCATCTTGCTTTCTAGGTTTTGTGGTTTTTTTGCTGCCTTTCCCCTGCTACCCAAACTGTAACTTCACCGACCCAGGCATACACTTTTTGTTTCCTTCCAAGAAGAATAATAACAGAAATCTATCTTCTTCCCTGCCATGTTCTTCCAGTGAGATATCTTCATTTTAACTTCCACTGGCTTTGGTGTACCCTGCTTTCCTCCATTCCTGTGGTTTTCCTTCTCCATTGTTGTGGCTTTGCCCTTGAGATTTAAGCTGTCTGCTTATCTTGGCCATTTGTGCACAGTGCCTGGGCATGTGACCTGCTCAGCTGCCTCAGGGAGTTGCATATTTCCCAAAATATTTGGATTTTGTTTCCTGAGCAAGAGTGGAGAGTGGTCCCTCTCTCCGAAGTTGCCTCCCGGGAGCACTGGTGAGCTCTTCACACCACATTTGTAAATAACCATCTGTGTGTAAGTTGTGTCTTGCCTTTAGTAGAATGTCCTGATATTTTTGTACCACAAAGGTGATCAGCTTGATGCACACTAGTGGTACTGCTAGAGCAAGACTCTCACTCCAGGCTAAAACAGGAGCTTATCAGAAAAGAGTTTGCGGGCACCATCACCCTCCTCAGCATTTCTGAAGTTCTACACATAGCAACTTGACAGGTGTCATCCAGACTGTAAAGGTGGAAACACCTGGATGCTGCAACTTTGTTCTTCATCTGTCTGGGTCTGAGCAGAGCATCCTGAGACAGCATGTGCTGGACAGACTTGAGGCCCTCACTTAGTGTGTATTAAAAATAGGGGGTTTGGCCTTGCTTTTCCCCTCCCATTCCATCACAGTCATCTACATTAGGGATGTTAGTCTGTGCTTTTATTTTGCTTTCCCTTTGGTTTTATTCCAGTAGCTTTTGCTGGAATTTGAATGTAGTCCTTCTCTGATACAGCATTTGTTATTTGTTGACTTTATAACTTAATGAATATGACCTTCTTTATGTAACTAACCAGAAAAGGGAGCGAGAACATCAAATACAGCTTCTGCTTGAGATCATCTAAAACATGCAAAAATGAACAGCTGCGGGCGTTGTTATGTGGTTGAAATAAGGCCCTTCAAGAGGAGTCCTGACCTCACTGAGTTTTTCCTCCTGGTCAGCAACAACTTCTGACACTTTTCAAACAAGTGACTGTGTTCTTTAGCAGTGGAGCCTTCGTGTTTTTCCAAGAGGCACTAACTCAGTGTCATGGAATACAGTGGTGGTTATGTGTGGTATGGCACAACACCCTGTCACTAACCTGTAACAGAACAACCTGAATCTCATGTTCTGTAGGGCAGAAGCACCTGCAGGAAATGCTGGTAGCTCTGGGTGAGATGTGCTCATCCTCACACACCTCTTTTTGTAGGAGCTAATGGTTATCTTTGTCTTTCCCAGGACTGAGCGTCAATATCGGGATCTGTCCCACTGCCTTGCTCTGCTTCCAGTCTCAGAACGGGGCCTTCACAAGCTGCAGGACAACTATGACTGCTTTGCAGACAAGCTCCAAGATCCAGCTGTCTACAGTTGTTTCCAAACTCTGCTGGCTCGATTCCGCAGAGCAGGCATCAAACCTGAGACTAAAGTAAGGGTGTGGGGCAAGGGTCCAGGCCAGAAAAACAATTGCTTTTTACATACAGTGACTGCAAAGCCCTGCAGTTTTTCATTTTAAGCAGACTATTCCTCACCCCTAGCAATTTATCAATTTATTTAACTTGATGGCAATCCTGCTATGGATGTAATACTTCTCTCCCCTCCCCTTCTCTTTTTTCTTCCCTCCACTGCTGTTTTACATCTCCATCAGGCTCTAGCTGAAGAGCTGGAGCAGAAGCTGTCTGCCTCCCATAACCGAGGACTGGATTCAACAGAGACATGCCAGGATGGTAGTCAGACTCCAATGCCAGTGCCAGCCAAGCGGAAACCAATAGGAAGTAAGTTCCTTTTGTGAGATTTCAGCCTTCCCCTGATCCTGCAGTCTAGCAGAAACCTCTAAGGACTTTTCCTCACCCTTACAGACAGAAGTTTGCTGCCTTTCTCTATTTCTTTTCCCTTTTTCTTGACAGGTTCGCGCCGCCAGCCCCTGAGCCCAGCCAACACGGATGACGATTTTGTCACACCCCCACCCCGCACCCTCCGAAGTCACAAGCGTGCCCAAAAGCGCCCTCCACGCAAAAAAGCCACCATTACCTTCTCCAGCGATGAGGAGAACAGCTCTGAGGATGGTAAGGCTCTAAGGGGAGAAGGACTACACATTTGGCCCAACAGGGATGGCCCTTTGGTCATGGGCTTCAGAGCACTGTGGTGGTTGCCTGTATATTTCTCTGCTCAAGGCAGTGGAATGCTTATTATTGACACATTTTACTCTCTTTAGAGCTATCAGCAGAATTAAGAGAGGAAGAAACTCCCACCAAAACGACTCCCATCACCAGATCTTCAGCCCGACGGCTGCGCTGAGGGAACCATCTGCCACTGTCTTTAACTAAAAATAAAACTCCTTTTATGCACGTCGCCTTCTCTTGACTGAACTACCCCATAATACAACAGTGCTTTAAATGAGGACAAAATGGAAGCTAACACCAGGTTAAAGAAATTCCAACCCTTTCTTCGGATATCTCCACAAAGAAAGGCAGTTATGATGAACATAGATGGCACTTCGACTGATTTTGCCCTGGCTTTGCAGATGAAAATAAGCTGCTCTTATTAAAATAATTTAAAAAAATCTTTAGAAGAAAGTCTTTCTAAGAAGAGCCAAACTACCTACAGAGTACAAAGCGCTCATTCCTTTCTCATTTTGTATGTGCTTTATACTACACTATTCAGCTTTTAACACAGGACCAATGCGATTGTGCTGGGTTTAAGCCCTTCTATATTTCATCCTTTTTGAAGCTATTGTCCTGTAAAGCCAAGCAGGGTTTTGAGGGGAAGGTACCTGCATCTTTTTCTTGTGCATGTCTCATCAAAAAAGTGTTCAGGGAGTGGGGTATGAGGAGAAAGAGAGAGAGAAAGGCTAACTTAGACTAGAGCACCTCAATAAACAATAGGTAAAGTCCACAGGAAAAAATATGTGTCTTAAAAGCTAAAAAAACAAAAGCAATCCAACACTAAAACTTTAGAAGTAACTTGTAATAATGCTAATTTGATAAATTAGTAAGTATTCTGATACCCTTGATTGTCTTACTGCTTTCTGGAATGTATTTGCTGCAAATCCAATTATGTTTCAAGTAAAATTGGCAGGTTTTTTCCTTTCAGGAATGCCACATCATTTTTCGAGTCAGTCCTGGCACTCCCTAAACTGCCCTGTGAACACGAAGTGCCCTAAATTAGATTTTGTGTTAATCACATAAATAACCTTTAACCTTCTGTCTAGAGGCAAGTTGGCATTTGTCCCAGAGTTCTTACTACAGAATTATTTCCTCTTACCTTGTCAGCCTAGAAAGCAGACTAGTCACTAGCTGGGCAGGAATGGGAAGGGTGGTCCTCTTCTCCACTGGTTCCCACAGATCTGCGGTCTCTGTCTCTGAAGCTCTACCAACCTTCCTGCAGTGGTGGTCACCCTGGGTTCACCCAGCAAGTAGAGCATGCTGCTCAGTTCCCTTCTGCTCTGGCTGCAGAACTAGCTGCTGTGGCTTATTTTGATCCCTATTTAAAAAACCCAATCATTAGGAAGTGCATAGCTTTGCACTAACCTGAGCATATGGTTCTTCATGCTGATACCTGAATGGACGTAATCATGTTAAATGCTTCCAGAAACAAATAGAGGGGGGAATGATGGGGTGACAAGTGTATTCATAACACCCCACTTGAGTCCCATGATTCAGTGAAAATACCTGCCCACTTGCCTCCAGCCTAATAGCCAAATATCAGTATATATATCCCCCAACTCCAGAGCATGCCTGTAGCCACAAGACAATCACATGAAATACAGAGATCAGAAAGCTCCAATACTGTCCCTCTCCCCTCCTTCCTGATGAAATATTCAGTGAAGGCTCCAGAAGGCAAAGGTAGCAGCTACAGCATTGACAGTAAATACAACACAGAGTCATGCACACCATACGTGATTCCCTCACCACCCACAGGGTATGACGCTCCCATACGGGAATAAAAAAAGGACAGCATATATGGATGTCTGCCCAGCCTCAAGGTTTTATAAGCAATGAGTCTTGTGTAGATGTGAGATAATATGTTGCCAGTGCTGCAATAGGGGAGATAGGAATGGGTGGATAATAGAGGAAGTGAGGTGGCCATAAAACTCTTAAGCATTGGCTCACTTTCAAGCCATACATTTCCACTATAAGTGGTTGAACTTTTTCCTTCAGGAGATCCACACAGTCACCTTTCTGGAAGGAGGGTTTGACAGTCAGTGACCAGACTGACACGCTGGCTCCACTGCTTTGCAGTCTGCCCTTTGCTCAGTTCCAGACACTGTGCTGCCTGGGCAAGTGAGAGTGAAAAGTCAATGAGAGCTGTGATTGGTCCCTTTCTGCAGGTTGTTCAGGTGGAGCATCCTCCTCTCCTCACTGTCCTCTCCTGACACGGGAAACATTAGGAGTCCTGTGCCATGGACAAAGGAAGTCCTGAAGAAATATGAAGCAAAACCCAAGAGGGGTTTGGGCAGCTACAGCCTTTAGATACTTGCAGCCCTTCTGTTCCTCACAAACATATATTTTGGTGCCTGCCACAATGACCATAAATCACTGCTAAAGGAGTACTCACATTCCCTTGCTCCTGAGGCAGTGGTCGCAGAATCAGTGGTGTTTCCATTCTCTAGGGACTCCCGACCATGGTTGCTGTGAACTCCTACAAATGGTATCAGTGGAATAATGAGAATATTGTACACTTCTAGAGCCTGCAGCAACCATCATCCCTTTTTATCACCTTGGGCCAAGGGGTGTTCCCTCAGGGTACCTTGCTCAATTCCCAGATCTCCCAGTCTCCCATTGCCCTGCTCCTTTCCCATATAAGCAACTGTTTGTAGAAGTCTGATTGTGACTCCACTTTTGTGGTCTTGCAAGCTCTAGAGTCAGTGCCCCAGCATCCAAGGGGGAAGGGTTTTTATAAAGGAAACTTGTTAGCATCAGAGAGGAAAGAAGGACAATAACCTATTTGAGTCTGAGAAAACTGGGGCAATCGAGGACTTGTCTGCCAAAGCCTTTTCACTTCAGTCACTGCCAGGACATGTTAGAGTAACTATTCAGTTCTACTGCAATCCCAGCAAGGATCTGGGACACGGAGCAGCTGCAACATCATGGCACCTGGGTGACCGAGCACCTGCATTTTATCCAGGCTTTGCTGGATTTGCAAGAATTTACAAGAATCTGCAAGAAAATCGCAAATTTTCTGCAGTCTCTGAAGTTCCTTGCTTGATATGAGAGAGTGATGGCTTGCTCCCTCTTGCCAGCCCCAGCTCTTGCTGAACCCAGGGAGGGCACTTGTTATTTGAGTTCTCAGAGCCTTTCCACCCCTGCAGGGCCCAGTCTTTGTGCAAGTGGACTGGAATTTTGGAGCAGTTGCAAACACATTTCTGGCATTCTTCATGCAGTATGGGGGCCACCCCATTCAAGGGATGCTGCTACATTTCATACCAAAACCAAAGCATTGTTGCTTTTGCACTTACCTTTCACTCACAAAAGGACTGACTCTGACTCATGTAACCAGTGTGTTCCAGCAGAGCTGCTCCTGCCGGCAGCAGGAGTGCTCGAGCACATTGACTCAGCTCTTTCTGGATGGCCACACGTGACGGGCAAGTACAGAACAGCATCCTCTGGGACACCTTGCATGCCGCATGAACATGTGCTTACTTCCTGTCCTTCCTTTCTTTTCCATCCCTCTGAAACTTTCACACCACACGGCTCCTTACACTGCCACAGCCAGCACAAGGAGGGGCTGGCTGTGCGCACACATCCCGTACCCCATCCGAATAGCCATGTGGGGTGTGTGTCCCAGCAGTCCCCTGTGCTTTGTAGATTCAAAGGTTGGTATAAAAGTAATCCTGTTTCCCACAAAATGTCTCGGTGGGGCCTCAGGATCCCCTTCATGTGCTGGTCCTGGTGACAGGGTGACAGGAGTGCCAGACAGGATCACTAAAGCATCATGTTTCTCTGGACACAGCACCAGCGGTGGGTTGGAGAAATCAGCTGGAGCTAACAAAATTGGATGTCCACAGCTGTGCAAAGCACTGCTTCCAGCATCAGTGCTCCGGACTGAAGGCCCATACTCACTTCTCACGGACTGGATGCAAAAGAGACATAAAACTTTGTCTCCTTGGGCAGAGAAGGAATGGACCCACAAACCTGCATCTGCAACTGCAAAATGCCTGGAAGGAAGAAAGGGAGGGAAGGAGGGAAAGACAGACAGAGCAAATATGTGAACTGTGACTTTTGTTATCTCTGAAGAAGACTTTTTTCTAATTTTCTTCTTTCTTTGAAAAAAGGAAATAAAAGCAGACAGCAGAACACGTCGTGTCAAGTTCTGAGCCGACTGTTTTGTGCAACAGTACTGAACAAAAGGAAGTTCGGGGTGTTGTTAAACCCTCCCAGCACACTCACTGCTAATCCTGTACTGGGGTACAGTCCCCCCATTCCTCTCTCCTGACAAACTTTGCTGATTAGTTTCCATCATCACACCCAGGCTGACTTCTGCACCCTGATCTCCAAACAGTGACCTCATTGCCTTGTTCAGCTGGTGAGAAACTACAGTAAAATGGAAGAGGTAAACAAAGTGGGGGGGACTAATGGCCAGAAGATTTAGGAGGTAGGAATCTGTTCCTTGCTATCCTTCTCCCATTGTGTGCCTGAGCTTGAGAAAGTGCAAGCTGAGTCTCGACAAGCTCTTTTCTGTGACGGTTCCTCTGGAAACTCAGCCCAGTCCTCCAGATGGTGACTTGGGACAAACAGCCTGCAAATTACATGCCCAATAGTACTAGACCCACGCTCCTATCACTGCAACAAATTCTGTATAGTACTGGAATTCACCCACCTTCTGCAGCAGGAGCTCTTCATTCTCAGCCCAACTGCCTCACCAAGACATATATAAATATTAAAAACAAAAGCCTGCGTTGTCACAGAGCTGAATTTGTGTCCGCTCTGTGCAGCCAGCAGCATGCCTACCTCTAACTGAGCTGCAGTTCATGCTCACAACTGATTAGAGAAATAGCATTAACAGCACTCTGCCTATGAGGAGTATGTTTAATACTCCTACACAATGCAGCCTTCAGTATCCCCCTTTTGGGACATGTTTCAAAGTGTCACCCTGCTCCTGACCCTGACAGACACCTCCAGGTCCTGGCCAGCAGCAGCTCAACTCACATTTGTCTTCCCAGACACTCAGTAAACACCTTTGTGTCCTTTTTCTTTAGAGGAAGGGGTCTTGCTGAGCTCACCCTGAAATATATCACCCAGGACAAAAGGGCTGAAAGGTTAAGGAGCTCCAGGGGGTGGTTCAGCAGGGAGCTGGGGCCAGTTGCCTGCCAGAACCAAAGCTATAAAGGCAGAGAGGGGCTAGGGACCACATCCGACACGGATGCCACGAGTCCTGCCTTGCCACCCACCAGCCCTGGGCTAAGAAGAAGATGCTGGGGCTTCGGTCGTGGCCTGGCTCATTGTTCCTCTTCTTGGTTCTGCTCTCTGCCAGCGTTCAGACAGTGTCCTTACCAGGACAGAGGCTACAGGTAGGAGGGAGTGGGAGAGAGCTGAGGTTGATTTCAGGAGGGGAGGAGGAGGGGAGGTTGTGTTTGAACCTCGAATGAGAGGTGGTCCCAAATTCCAACTACGAGGATGCTGCTGTCTGTTCTTGTTGCACTCTTGCCTTCACCAGCCTCAGCTCTAGGGTGACTTCATCTTTATAGCCCAGCCACTAAGGAGAACCAGCATTTCAAGACAGGAAACAGACAAAAGCTTTTTAGAGCTCTGCAAAAGCTTTTAACAGTGAAAAGCCTGGTCCTTTCTAAGCCCACTGTGTCAGCAGCCACCAGATATTACAGTCATGTCTCTCATCATATTCAGTGCCTGGTTCTGAAGTTTCAGAGGGAAGATGCGTCCTGTTAGGCCAGGAGTTTTGCTCCTAAGCTCAGTACTACCTCCCTTAAAGACCCTCTTTAAGGCCAAGAGTCCTGTCAGGATGCCTGCTAAGGGCTTCTTTGCTTGAGTAAATCTTTTATCCTCAGCAATTACAGCAATAATATTTTTGGCTTTCAAATCTAGCCAGGTCCCTGTTACCCAAACCTTAGCCTGAGTCCCAGCACCTTGCCTTTACATCACCCTGGAAGAGCCACAGGGAAATAGTCAGGACATGAACTAAAATCACAAGACTGATCCTGCTATGACTCACCACTTTTACTCCTTGATGAGGATGCCTGTGTCCGCTTCAGTTAACTTGCTACCACAAAGAGCTGCACAAAGGCATCCTCAGCCTTAGCTCAGCATCCATGTGAGAGACAGATGTGGAACGGCTCCAGCCGGCTGCTTCTCTGGGCAGCAATGCCATGCCTCCACTGCAACCAACACACCCCTCAACCCTTGTCTCCCAGCAGTGCTGGGAGTTTAGTCAGCATAGCTAACCTGGAGGATTTCCAGCAGATAGAGAGATCCCCCTCCTCACACCTGCTGTGCTCCTGCCTCTCCCTCAGCAGGTATTTGAAGTAAGTCCATCCTTCTCAGCAACCCTCTGGAAAAAATGAAATGGTACACAGCAACCTAAGCACACAGAGGTGCTCAGCATCCACAAAAGGAGCAAGGGCTGAATACAGTTACCCTCCAAATCCGGGGCAGGGGAGGATGTGTGTATGGTTTTACAAGAGCAGGGCAATCTGCCCACAGGCAGAGCCCACAGCAGCTGTCTGCCTGCTGTTTTGGATGGCAAAGTCATTTGAGACAGTGGGAGCTGCTGGTCAAGCCCTTCCCTGTGTCTGGATGCAATGTCACAGGCACAGTGCTGTGAGCAGGCATCACTTTAATGTCCTTCCTGAGCCCTCAGGAGTGTATGGGCAGTGGGGTACCAGGGGGTACGAGGCTTATTGCCAGAAGCACAGGCATCATCCCACTCTCCTCCATTTATCCCAGATGCTCCTATCACGACTGCTGCCCCTGGAGCCCGAGTCCACGCTGACCGAAGAGGACACAAAGGAGGGGTCCAGCTTTGGTCCTCAGCTGCTCTCCTCCACTCTACCCTTCCTCCCATCTGGGGCTAGAGCTGCCCGTCCATCCCTCTGGCGCAAGAACCTCGCCAGTCGCAAGTGGGCACTGCCTGGAGATTGGGCCTGGAAGGCCATGCCCAGGGGGTGCTTCGGGCTGAAACTGGACCGCATCGGGACCTTCAGTGGTTTGGGGTGTTAGCTCTGGAGGGCCTCCGAGGTGAGAGGGCCAAGAGTGTGGGCTTGAGCAAGCCCACAGAGCAGGGAAGAAGTTCGGGGCAGAGTTGAGCGGACAGACAGTGAGGGGATGGGGCAGCGGGCCAGGCTGTGGAGCCATCACCTGCCAGCCGCCGGGGCAAGAGCCGAGCGCGGGGAGTCCCCGCGCTGCCGGCGCGGTGCTGGGGCCAGAGCAGGCGGGCGGGACGCCGCTGGGCGGCTCACCAGGCCCGCTTCTCCGCAGCCGGGGGGCACCCA
>WBMY01008182.1:480511-518057 GCA_013397315.1 Donacobius atricapilla | reverse complement strand
CGGGCAAGGACGCTTCAAGGGCGCGGGGGAAGATTTGGGGGGAGGGAGAGGTTGAATCCCGCTGGTCCCGCTCCACCGGCGCCCCCCGGGGAAGAGCGGTGCTGCTGACTCATTTCTCTTCGGATTCGGGGTGACTCACTCCGGAAGGGGCTGCCGTTGCCCGGCTGCCCCAGTTTCCCTCCCCATTCCCGGGGATCCCTGCAGCCCCCCACCAAAAGGTCTCTCGGTGGATCGTGTGTCGATGGCGGCCCCGGGGATGTGACCTTCTCCTGCCGGGCCGAGGAGTAACCGGATCCCCGGGGCTCTCAGTAAATTTAGCGATTGACCTTTCCGGGGCGGGGGTCGCTCTTAATCTTTAACTGGGGTGCCTTGGCCTTTAGACGAGGTGCAGGGCTCCCTCTCACCCTACCAGGCAGGGAACAGCGGATGATCCCGAGGGAAGGCTGCCAAGGACTGCCTCCCATGCCCAGCTGGGCTGGTTCCCTGTTGCGCCTCCTCACGCATGTGTTTTTCTCTTCAGATTTGGCCGCATCGGCCGCCTGGTCACCCGGGCTGCCGTCCTCTCTGGCAAAGTCCAAGTGGTGGCGATCAACGATCCCTTCATTGATCTGAACTACATGGTGAGTTGCTTTGCAGTGCCCCCTCTGGGCCTTTCTGTGTAGGGCTTCTCTGGATCTATTCTAGTAACTTCCCATGGTGTTAAAGGATGATGGCAGCCTGTGTCCCTGACCTTCTACTCTCCCTCTCTTGATTAGGTTTACATGTTCAAATATGACTCTACTCATGGCCACTTCCGGGGCACTGTCAAGGCTGAGAATGGGAAACTTGTGATCAATGGAAATGCTATCACTATCTTCCAGGAGTAAGTATATTTGTCTCCATTACCCCTCTGGAGCTTGAAAGCAGATGTCTCATGGAGCAGCTAAAATTTTGTCCCTCCTTAGGCGTGACCCCAGCAACATCAAGTGGGCAGATGCTGGTGCTGAATATGTTGTGGAGTCCACTGGTGTCTTCACCACCATGGAGAAGGCCGGGGTGAGTATGCTACAGAGGCATGGGAGAGAAGTGATAGTGCTGCTTCTGCCTGTGGAGCACTTCACCGTGTACAGAGATGCCCAAGATGGGGCTGTGAAGGAGAGATCTGAAGATGTAAGCTTGGAAGGACCCTGAGTTATGTAATTTCTTACCTCTTTCTCTCCAGGCTCACCTGAAGGGTGGTGCCAAGCGTGTGGTCATCTCTGCCCCCTCTGCTGATGCTCCCATGTTCGTGATGGGTGTCAACCATGAGAAGTATGACAAGTCTCTGAAAATTGTCAGGTAAGGAGAGAGGAACATGCTTTCTGGCCTGGAGCTCTCACCAGCTGCCAGGGGTCTCACTTCACCTCAGTGGAAGTGGTGCCTCTGGCTGATGTGCCTTTATCTCTACCCCAGCAATGCTTCCTGCACTACTAACTGCTTGGCGCCCTTGGCCAAGGTCATCCATGACAACTTCGGCATCGTGGAGGGTCTCATGGTAGGTCTACAGCTTGGTCCTGAGGAGGGTGACCTACCACAGATCCCCTCATGTGAGAGGGAAAGTGTGTGTACTCCCTGTGTCACCTGGGATGCTCCTTCTGGACAGTATGGGCTGTCTTCTTATTCCCCTGCTCTTTCTTCAGACCACTGTCCATGCCATCACAGCCACACAGAAGACAGTGGATGGGCCCTCTGGGAAGCTCTGGAGGGATGGCAGAGGTGCTGCTCAGAACATTATCCCAGCGTCTACTGGAGCTGCTAAGGCTGTGGGAAAAGTCATTCCTGAGCTCAATGGGTGAGTGTTGTCCCTTCTCAGAGGTGTCAGGAGGAGGCAGAACAGTCCTAGGCTGGCAGAGGAGTGCCAGATGCTGTTCCCTGCTGACTTGCATCTCTCACAGGAAACTTACTGGAATGGCTTTCCGTGTGCCAACTCCCAATGTCTCTGTTGTGGACCTGACCTGCCGTCTGGAAAAACCAGTAAGTGTTATGGATGAGGTCCTAACAACCTCTAGATGTGCCCCTGCTTCCTTCAAACTCTGTATTGCACCTGGAATTGCCCCATCTGCATCCATCTTGTCCTGAAGATGAGATCTTTGTGAAAAGAGCACCTGCTGGGGTGTTCCCATGTGTGTCTCCTCCCTCACGGTGGACATTTTGTGTGAGCTGGGATCTGAGCACCTTGGATCTGTCTCTCCTCAGGCCAAGTACGATGACATCAAGAGGGTAGTGAAGGCTGCTGCTGATGGGCCCCTGAAGGGCATCCTGGCATACACAGAGGACCAGGTAAGGAACACTGCTCTCTCAGCCTGTGGTTATTGGCACTTGCCTCATTTTTCTAAAATGCCATTGGCAGTTTGGGCACTTGGAGTACAGACTGTGGGCAACCATGTGCATTACAATTGTTTCAGGTTGTCTCCTGTGACTTCAATGGTGACAGCCATTCCTCCACCTTTGATGCGGGTGCTGGCATTGCACTGAACGACCATTTTGTCAAGCTGGTTTCCTGGTAGGTGCAGCCCTGGGGGACGTAGAGGTTGGCACAGACAGCTTACAGACTTGGGTCCTGTTGGTCACAGCTGGTGATTCAGGTGGACAGGCAGACCTCCAGCCTCACTGTGGAGTGAGATTGCTTCTTACCTGAAATTACTGTAGCTGCCTTCTTTCCCCCCAGAGGGTAGATGGGAGTTCAGTTGTGTGGGATGGGGCAGAGGAGCAAGAAGAATGGAAGAAGGGGTGCAAGAAATGGGTCAGCCCTGACAGCACTTGTTTTCTGTCCCCAGGTATGATAATGAATATGGATACAGCAACCGTGTCGTGGACTTGATGGTCCACATGGCATCCAAGGAGTAAGCTGAGCACACAGCCCCCCCTGCTGCCTCGGGAAGCAGGACTCTCCTTTGTTGGAGCCCCTGCCCTTGTTCACCACCGCTTAGCTCTGCATCCTGCAGTGAGAGGCCAGTTCTGTTCCCTTGTCTCCCCCACTCCTCCAACTTCTCCCCGAGCCTGGGGGAGGTGGAGAGGCTGATAGAAACTGATCTGTTTGTGTACCACCTTACATCAATAAAAGTGATCACCATCTGAAAAGCCTTGTCTGTCTGTCAGGGGGAGGAGGGGGGCACATGTACCTAATGAGCAGCTGCAGGCGCCTGCATGCCGCCGTGAGGAGCTGGGGAGTGCAGCCTGCTGAGCTGCTTGTTCCACGTGGGAGAGCCCAGACGCCAGCCCCAGAGCCAGGAAAAGGTGTGGTGCAGGGCTGTGCTCCACAGCAGGACTCCTGCGTGGTAGGATGGAAAGCAGCTCTGGCTCCATCCACCTAGCTCTGGATTTGCTTGTCTGATGGGCGTATGCAGAATAAAAGTGCTGAGCAGATGACTTGTGTTTAGTTTGGTAAAGGGGCACAAGAAACAATTCTCCTTCCCCTGCCTCAGTGAGGGACAAGTTAAATACTTCCTGGTGTTACAAGGAGGGTATTTCTCTTGCTTTTACCTTTTAAAATGAATTGGCTTTGCCCCAGAGGAAATGGCTGCCTAGGGACGTGTCGGAGGCCGTCATCGGCATGGTGGTGGCCAGTCTTAATTCTGGCTTAATTCTGTGCGTAAGGAGGGGCAGTTGCAGTTAAGCTGCTGAGCAGCAAATCTCTGCAAGGTGAGTGTCAGCCCTCTGCCTCCCTGCATTAGTTCTGGAAGCATGAATGCTGCCGGGCCGGGATGGAGCCTTCCATGACCTGTGAGCACTAGGACAGATAAGCAATGCACTGCAGAAAATCACGTGGCCCTCCATTTTTAGCAGCTCAATTTAGCATCTCCGGGCTGATGTGTTCTCTCCCTGGCAGGCACAGTTGGAGCTGTTGTCTGGACCCCAACTGCTTTAGACCCTGATCTGGATGCTGCAAGGACATAAGCTGGAGGACTTAAACTCTCAGGATCAAGGTATGCTGGACATGGTTTCCCAGAGCTGCTTATCTCCAGCAGCTGGGCTGCGTAGGAATTAAATGTTTGCTGGACTACAGGGCAATGACTCAAAGTTGTATTGCTAAGAGAAGAAGGTTGAATAACCTGCCTCTGGATAGGAACTGGGATTCTGAGCAGCTTGTTAGCCCTGGGACAGCAGAAATACGTAGATTACACCACAATGGCCCCGTCATTGCCAGATTAACTGGCATTAAGTGGGAGCTGCCTGCTGCTGGAGCTCACTGGAGGCAGTCGTCCCGTGGAGCTGGGTTTCTGCTGGGGGTGCTGTGTAGCCTGGAGACCTGTCAAGATTACAAATGAGTCTTGGGTTGGTCCCTCCTGTCCTTGATTGCTGTGCCTGGGTGCTTTGAATGGCTGTGCTGTGTGCTGCTGCCTGCATGTTTGTGTGCCTGCCAGTCAGCACCTCGCTTGATAATCTGGAAGTGCAGAGAGGCTACTGAAATACCTCAGGGGGGGAGGGATGGATGCCCTGTTTTCCCATTTAAAACGTATTTTGAACTGGGTTCAAAGCTGAAACGTTTCTATGAGTCAACTTTTTCTCCTAAAAAGCCCAATGCTTCCTAAGCAACATAAGGCTACCTGAAAATTGGTAGAGCAAAGAATTCTTGTTATTTAACAAGCGTGAGCCCTATCCAACCTGTGATCAAATTGCTCTGGGAATGAGCAAAGTCATACAGCCTCAGGGTGGGGGAAGAGTATGTGCTGTCAGACCAGCAGCTGCTGGGAATATTTTGAATAAAGGTTCACTTTGTTTTAAAATACAATTTCAACTGGTTTACAATCTCATCTCTCCTAGAAAAATTATATGGCATTGAGGTGAGGAAAGCCAGGAATCACAGCCTTTAAAACATGGTTGGTCCGGTATGGAAACAGGGAGAAGTGAGTGTGGCAAACTAGTCATGCAGCTTTTGGACTGCCTGGAGGGCTTGGTTTCCTCTCTCTAATATAACCTCCCTAAAATACACAGCTCTTCCAAATCCTTGTTTTGCATCCAGACACTGTGCCTGCAGATGGCACCACAGCAAGGCCCCTCCGATAGATGGAAAAACTAGCTCAGTGGCCAGCATGTCTGAGAACTGCAACCCTGACCTAAAAAAAACCCCCACGTAATTTTTTCTTTTTTTTCATCAGTGTGTAAAACTGATATATACAATTCTGGATGGCATTGAGATAAAGATGGGAGATTTGCTGTGGCAGCTGCTTCTGTCTCTGGAGAAAAGTTTTCCCCCAAGTAGGGGTGCTCTAGGTTTGTTCTGACAGCATTTCTAAGGAAAGCAGATAGAAATGCTTGGTCAGGCAAGGCAGGCGCTCAGGCATAAAGTGGCTCTCATGCAGCAAAGGAGTGAAAAGCGATTGTGCCACTTTGCTGGGACAAACCAACTCCAAGAGCAGCTGCCACAAGCCAGAATCCATCGTGGTTTGTGAGCACCTTGCAAAGGGAAGGTACAGAAAGACACTGATACTGGCTAAAGGGTTGCCTCTGCCTTCCTTGGCTGGCCAGGCACCAGGGCTCACTGCACAGAGCCATGGTAGGAGAGGGATGCACATGGGAAAGCTCTGGCTGACGCAAGAGACAGTTTCTCTGATGGGCAGCCAACCATTTCTAGGGGTGGTAAACTCTACATTTTATTCTCCTTTTTTTAAGCTAAGGGTAATTACCAGTGGTGTTACAGAAAAAAATAGTTTTATGGTACTTTGAACATTTAGAGAAATTATTTTATACTTCCTTGGCATTTGCAGACTGCTACACAGGCATTGCTTCCCCAAGAAAGGTCTTCAGACCACCTTCATGTTCAGATGTCAGCATGGAACTTCAGTATTAATGATAATGCCATGTAGTGAAAACCAGCTTGGGCAGATGTGGAAAATAACTAAGTTCACTTGAAAAATCAGCCCAAAACATAGCAAAATGGTGACTGTGTAAGCACAGTGAAAAAGGTCTTGGACATTTAAAATACCCTGTATCCACTTCTGAAGTAAATCAGTCTTTGAGCAACACAATTGACAAGACCAGGGCAAGGAAGAAATACAGGTCTCTGGAAGACGTTGGACGCAGTCACAAAAGACAAACATCTTAAAGGATAATGTTTCAACTTCCTTCGTAACTGAGGCCATTCACAAATGCAGGTTCATGACTTAGGGTATGCAAATACCCCTGGTGGCTTCAGCAGTACTCACATTTCATCAAAACCAAGCTGCCTACCTTTGGGCAATCAAAATGTGCACATGCTGCAAAAACAAGTAATTTGTTACTTACTCTTCTGAGCTGAATGTAATCTCTTACTATAGGACAGCTGACTTACCTCCATATGTTACCTTACTACAGAAGTATCTTCTTGAGGGAGTTAATTAAGTGTTCCCTAGAAGGAACAGTAGTGCTGGGTTATACTTCACAACGTAAGATTTGAAAAGGCAGCTGTCAAAAAGCAAAGCTATATTCAAATCAAAAATAGAAGAAAAACTCATAAATACTAGCAAATTAAACTTAGTAACCTAAAGGAAAAAGTAACCTAAAGGAAAAAAAAAAAAGAGATTCTGTGACAAATAGAAAAGGAAGGCTGGAAACCTTTTCAAATGCATCTTGGAGATAAGAAAGCTGCCAAAGATCCGCAAGATGCTGTGGGAGTGATTAGGGAAGCCTAAGTCCATGAATGAAAAGTGAAATTGATGTTTTGCTGTCAGAGGAGCTTTGGGGTGTTGCCAGACAGGAGATTTTCCTCAGCAGCAATGAGATGAAGCCACCACTGAAAACTGAAGCATCAGGTCTGTGACATGAAGGGCAGCAAACCACATGCGAGACTCAGGTGGTGTCCAGCATGAAATGGATGAACAGGTAACTGTTCTGCAAGTAATTCACCACCCTCATCCCGTAATGAAAAGCAATGGAATTTAGGAAAAAACAGGCTGGCAAAACCTTTCAAAGAACTGCCTGAGGACAGGGAAGACCACCCTCTCCAGGTTGAAAACTTGTGGCAAGGCTGGTGGCAACTGAGAGACGTGAGTGGCCAGCATCTGAGGCCATCTGCCCTACCAATCAACACCTTCAAAACAATTTGGAGCATGATGTGTTGATTTATGCAAAATGACCCAAAACATTCAGCCCTGAATGAGCCTGTGGAAAGGTGCAGAAGGATCTTGTGACCGAGTGACTGGGTTATTAAAATGCTGGATGAAATTCAAGGTTGCAAAGTGAGAAATACTACATGTAGTGGGGACCACAGCTCTGACATTGCAGGTCTCAAAGCCCTCTTTTGACATTGCCCAAACCTCCAACAAACAAGTGAGCAACTTTTGTTGATCTTGGTCTGAGTCCTGCAACAGAAGGAAAAAAAAAAAAAAAAAGGTGGTTTGTAATCTCTGCAATCTCCAGTTTTTTAGTCGTCAAGTTGGATACTGGTTTAGGTGCTAGACACCAAGTACCAAATCTCATATGGCCTTCAGCTTCCCCATCTCCTCAGAATCCTTGTATGCCTTTATCAGGCTGACTAAACTGCCATCTAGAACAGCATCATGAAATTACTTTAGGCACTGCACAAAAATGCTCACTTGTCTTTCTTTTTAGGAGTGAAGTAACAAAACTTTTCACTTTCAAAACATTTTTTTTCCAGCCTGGAATCCTGGTTAGAAGTCTTTGGTCCACCTATTCCAATTTCTGATGTAAAACAGGACAAAGGACACCAATGTCACATGTGGATAAAAGATGTTTAAAGACATCTTCAGTGTCTGGCTGAGAACTTGCAAATGATTGCAAGTTCCCTAGGTCTCCCCAACCCTTCTGTTCTCCCAGGCAAGGTCGGTCACTATTTCTTGCTCTTGGATGTATCTATGCATGGGTATATACGTATGGCAACAGAACCTTTCTTTCGACCCTATTCAGAAATATTCTGTAATGCCTCTTGGCACTTTAAACTGAGATATTTAGCCCTTTTAAGAGTCTGTATCATTTCTACGTATCAAAAATGCTATCAGTTTTGTCTGTCAATTCCTTGTCCTTCTATAAATATTACTTAAACTGCAGATTTTTTTTTCCCATTCCTTCATGATTTCTCTCCTCCTCCCCCCTCCACTGGTTTCTCATTGGCTTTTGTCCATGCCCTGTCAGACTAAGCACTGACGTCGTTTGTTTGCCCATCCACCCAGGCTTTTCTTTAAATGTCTTCCCTGATGCTTTTAAAAACTGACCTCAGCACAGCATGGATTTCGATGGCCAGTGCTTTTCTCTCAGTGTGGAGGTTACTGTGCATTGCAAAACACCGTTTGCAGGAATGCAGCAATCACGCTGTGTTTTACTTTCAGCATTGCTCACTCCAACTCCCCAGGAAGCCTCAGGCTTAGTGTGGGGGCTTGTTCATCCCTACAGCAGCCCATGCAACCCACACATGAGTGTGCCCCAGGTCATCTGTGCCTGGAACTGCAACAGTGCTCAGCTGGAGATCCTGTCAAGGATCCTTCTTATTGCTAACAGCCTGGAAAGTGCTTCATCATTCCCTTCTGACCACATTCTGCATTTTCCATATACAGAACAGACTTGTCTGGTAAGTACTTCTCTTTTTTTTTGCCTTGTTTTGATTATTTTCCTAATTTCAACTAATAAAAAGAAAATATTACTGTTAGGATTGATTTTTCTTTAAATATAACTAGAATAGCATGTTAGTTCCTCAGACAGTCAAGTATTGTTTTCTCTGAGGAGATAAGACCTTTTTTCATACAGCTGAATTATTCTGTTGTCCCTCTATTCCTTTTCTCCTAACCACAGTTGCTGTAGTTGTTACAAGGATTATTTTTGTTATTGTAGGTCAAGCTTTATTATTATTTCTACTAATATTCTTATTTCTAAGTACTTTTGTCACATGGCCACTTACTCAAGGAAGTTCACTCACTGAAAGTTATTTTATGTTACTAAATCACAGCTTTTTGAAAAACTGGAAAAACACCACTCTTTCCATGATCTGCAAGTTCACTTATTTCACTTTAAGGAAAAGCTACAGAACGCCAGAGAGTTATCAGCTGTGACATTTTGTCCTGGCTGATGTCTCAATTTGTTTGTTGGTTGATCCCTTGTACTTAGGCAACCATCAATCTTAACCCAATCTTCATCTGTCTTAAGGACATCTAAAATCATTGCCTTACTTGGGCATGCCATCACTTGTAAATTGATGAGAAATTCCCCCTGGCACAGCATATTCTTTGGAATCCCAAGCCAAAGTCTCCCACTGACAACACAATTCTCCTTGTCAAGCAAAGCAGGGAGGTACTTACAGAATAAATCAATGTTGTTTTCTGGGGGAGATTCAGGACTATATAAAAGACCCTTCAATGTCTTGATGAAACTATCGGCTCTAGAGTGAATATTACTTTTAACATAGCTTGTAAACCAAATTAATAATGGCTCTTGCCTATTTGTTTATCCAACAAGTTAGACTGATCTAGCACTTCTACCATATGGCTGTGACCCTTAAAAATATCAGGTAACTACATTTCTTCCTACCCTGATGATTTCTATTTCCTCTTGCACTTTGCCCAGATGCAGTCTGCCCTTGAAGCTGAAAATGCTGCCTCTTCCCATCTGTTGTGACATTTGTTCAGCTTGATTATGATGGCTTTAGCATCACTCCTAGCATCAGTCACCATGTGAAGTGGCTTGCCAGATGCGTTCAGGAGCCTGTCCATGTATCATCCAGGTGCATTTCCAATGAGGCAGCACTCCACCGTGTTCTGCATTAATTCTGATCTCTCCTCTTGAAAGGAGGTTTCCTCCCTGTAGCCAGAATACTTCACCTACTTGACCATCATGTGCAAGTTCTAGGACAGCCTGTGTCACAGGTACCTGAGACACAACAACCATAAATGTATAAAGAGTATGGCCAAAGGTAAAAGGCTTAGGAAAGTCAAGCTCCCAGCTCAAACTGAGAAATGCAAACAACTTCCTATGCAGCTTTGTCCTCTCCTAACTCTTCTCTAAGAAACATGATAAATAA
The DNA here is from genome assembly GCA_013397315.1 of Donacobius atricapilla. NCBI lineage: Eukaryota > Metazoa > Chordata > Aves > Passeriformes > Mimidae > Donacobius > Donacobius atricapilla. The sequence goes on along the minus strand of WBMY01008182.1, from coordinate 508,093 downwards.
AATAATAAAACAGGCTAGCAGGACACCAAAGGTGTTCTAGTGAAGGCTGTTAACATCACATTTAGGTCCATCCAAGAAATCCTGATATGGGGGAAGCTAACTCACACAATGGCAAATCACACGGGATGAGCGACAAAGCGCCTCCAGCAGGAGGGTGCTGGGTGGAAAATACAGGACCTTGACTGACTCGACAGACAAGTCAGGCTCTTTCAGTGATATGATCTAAAAGAGATGGGATCCAGGAATGAGTGAAGGGAGGGGGCAGGTTCACTTAACACAACGAAGAAGATGTTGGCTACTTAGTGGTTAGGTTTCCTGAACCCTCTGAAGCAAGCAAGCACCATCCCACACTCCTGTGGTCAGGTGCAAGGAAAGTGATGATCCCCACCCTCTCTGTGGGAATATCTGCTAGTATTCATCAAGAAATTCAGTGGGCCTGGTCAGAATCCCAGAACTGGTAAGGGTGGAAGAAATTACCAGTGGAGTAATCTGGTCTCAATCCCTCTCCTTCAAGCAGGGTCGTCCCAGAGCACATGGAACAGGATTGCCTCCAGACGGTTCTAGAATATCTGCAGTGAGGGAGACTCCACAGTTTCTTTGGGCAATCTGCTCCAGTGCTCAGACACCTGCGCAGTATAGTTCTTCCTCTTCAGGTGGAACTTCCTGTGTTCTAATTTCTGCCTGTTGCCTCATGTCTTCTTGGCACCACCAAGAAGAGGAGCCTGCATCCTTCCTCTGACACCCAGCCTGCAGATACTTACAGACATTGATGAGGTCCCCTCTCAGACATCTCTTCTCAAGGTTGAACAGACCCAGCTCCCTCAGCCTTTCCTCATGAGGCACTTCCTCACCTAATGATCTTCATTCCCCTTTGCTAGACCTGCTTCAGGAGCTCCATGTCTCTCTTGTACTGAAGAGCCCAGAACAGGACACTGCACTCCAGATGGGCCTCACCAGGGCTGAGTGGAGCCTCACCTCCCTCTCCATGCTGGCAATGCTCTTCCTAATGCACCCCAGGACACCACCGGCCTTCTTGGCCACCAGGACATACTGCTGGTCCATGGGGAGCTTGGTGTCCACAGGGACCCCCAGGCCCTTCTCTGAAGAGCTGCTTCCCAGCAGGTCAGCCCCCAGCCTGTGCTGGTACATGGGGTTATTTTTCCACACAGGTAGGACCCTGCATTTGCCTTTGCTGAATTTCTCTGCCCATCTCTCCAACCTGTCCGTCTGAAGGGCTGCACAGGCCTCTGAGGTGTTGGCCACTCCTCCCAGCTTGGTGTCATCAGCAAACTTGACGAGGAAGCATCTACCCTTCATCCAAGTCATTGATGAGTAAGTTAAACAAGGATGGGTCAGGTACTGAACCTTGTGGGATACCACTGGTGACAGGCCTTTAGCTAGACGCTGTGCCGCTGACTATGACCCCCTGGGATCTGTCATTCAGCCAGTTCTCAATCCACCTGTCCACTCATCGAGTCCACACTTCCTAAGTTTGTCTATGAGGATCTTGTGAGAGACAGTATTGAAAGCTTTGCTGAAGTTGAGGTAGACAATATCCACTGCTCTGCCCTCATACATCCAGGTAGTTGTCTTGTGGTAGAAAGCAATCATGTTGGTCAAGCATAATTTGCCTTTAGTGAATTCAAGCCAACTCTCCTGCTCACCTTCTTGTATCCCACATGCTTAGAGATAACCTCCAGAATGAGGTGCTCCATCACCTTGTTGGGATTGAGGTGAAGCTGACTGTTTTCCTGGGTCCTCCTTCTTACCCTCTTTGAAGAGTGGGATGACATTTGCTCTTTTCCAGGCCTCAGGCCCCTCTCCTGATTGCCAGACCTTTCAAAGATGACCACTAGCTATGGTGTTCACCAGTTCCTCTGCACTTGTGGATGCATCCCGACCGAGACCATGGATTTGTTGATATGCCCCTTTCCCTAGGTGATCTCTAACCCAATTCTCCCTGCCCAAGGGAGAATCTTCCTTCCAACTTTACTCTTCCCTGATCTCCTGGGTCAGAGATTCTTGAGGGCTGGTCTTGTCAGTGAAGGCCAATACAAAGGAGGCATTCAGTATGTCTGCCTTTTTTGTGCCCTCTGTCACCAGGGTCTCAGCTTTATTTAGCAGCAGGCCCACATTTACCTTAGTTTTCCTTTTGTTTGTATACATTTGAAAAAGCCCTTCTTGCTATCATTGACATCTCCTTGGCCAGACTGAATTCCAGATGTGCCTTACTCTGACAAAATCCCTGTAGTTTTTCCAAGTAATCTGGATTCTACCTTCTATGTATCTCCAGCCTGTGTTTGACAAGTTCTTTGTTGAGCCACAGTTTTCCTTGATCCATGGAATTCTCCTACCCCCTTTGCTCAATTTCTTGCTCATGGGGATGCATCATTCTTGAGTCTGGAAGAAGTGGTGTTTGAATACTGACAAGCTCTCTTGGAATCCTCTTGCCTGCAGGGCTTGTTCCCATGGAATTCTTCCCAGGAGGTCCCTGAAGAGGCTAAAGTTAGCTCAAAGCCACCTTGAAGACGGGGTCTCCAAGGATGACTGCTCACCTTTCAGATGAACCCTAGGGAACATCACCAGGGAAGGGGTAGAAGAGGTGACTGCATGCCACAGGATCAGAAATACATTCAGTGGGGTGCCAGGACTCACTTCTGGAGCATGCCCAGCACTGCCTGCTGAAGTCCTTTGCCAGGAGGCAGATCTCAGCATAGGGAGCATGGAGTGCAGCAGCCATAGCAGAGACCTGCATGTCTCACCCCAGCTCAAAGGCTGATCGTGTCCCTCAGTGCCTCATGGAGCACCTCACGCTCTCAAGTGGGTCTGTCCCAACCCAGGGACAGCTCTTGCCTCAAGGGAGGGATTTTGTCCCACTCCTGTGGCTGACAATAAAAGTTGTGCCTGCCCTCATCTGGGCACAACAGCCCAAATGCTGGGGAGGGAGAAGGCAGTGCAATCACCAGCACCTTTCCAGACTACCCAAGTAAGTCTCTGCCAGCATGGACTTCTGAAGGGTAAGAAGCTGATGAACCAGTCTGCCTAAATATTCAGTGGGAAGACCTTATCACCGGTCCAGAGATACGATCCTAAAAGGATGGTCTTGGACTAATGTTCAAGAGGTCAGCACTAAGCAGCCAGAGTCCTGAGCTGAATGCTGACAGAGGGACTGCCCAGACACATCCTGCCATGGAATCCCATTCAGTCTGTGCCTGGACTGTTCTTGGGCATTAAACATTCACATTAATGCACCAACACTGAGATAGACAGGACTTGATATTGCTTCCTGAGCAGGCACTGCCGAGAGGTGTCCTGGAAAAGAGGTGATATTAGGGACTCAAGAAGCAACACAGCACTGAGTAGTTCCTAGAGATCACAGTTCCCAACAGGGTGCGTGGTGGAGAAAAGCAGGCTCGACAGTCCCCAAAGAATGAAAAGGAGCCCACAGAGAAGAACTCAACAGATAAGAGGGACCACATCTCATTTCAGCATCAAAGATGTGGGGTCACCACTGCTGGACAGGTAGGTGGCCCAGCTAACAACGGAGGCCTTGGGCTGTGCTTCCCACACTGAGAAATTGCTGAGGCAAAGGATCCATGTTGCATATCCTGCCAGAGAGACCTTGGAGGCTGTCAGACTAGCGGGGGAACAGAGCCTCTTGCTGGTGATACAATTCACCAGAGAACAGCATCTTGCATACGTGGGTGGTGGAGATTTTGGTTTCACTGGAAATGGAGTCCTGGCAGGCAGTGTCCTGGGACACGGGTGTCTAGCAGCACCGCTGCTCCTCTGGGCAATGACTGCTCGAGGCAGAGATGTCAGTCCTTCTGTGCATCACGCCTGAAATCTCTCAGGGTATGTACTCTGCAGTCTCATGGGTTCCTTAAGCAGTGCCAAGGCAAAGGTATGCACAGACAGAAGTCGTCAGCCACTCAGATCTCTCCACAGGAGAGAAAGAGCCGAAAACACTGCAAAGATGACTACAGGAAAGGCGATTCGCATGAAACTGAAGAGCCTCCAGGCAGGATAGGAAGTGATCCCTGATCTACTGTGTGTGAGGCATCATCACTTGAAAGTAGAAAACTGAAATAGTTAAATATTTCCTCTGGCTTTAGCTCTTTTAGGTAGAAAAATAAAGAGGGAAGAGGGAAAGAAATGGAAACAGTCAAACAAGGTGGCATGGAGGTGAGGGCCATGGCAGGCACTGAGGCACGCACCTCACATCTACCTGCACACCTACAGACAGCCAGGGCTTCTGCCGCTTCCGCAAAACACTTTCCCAGCTTCTTGCAAGAAGTGAAGACAGCAGTCAGGAGTCACATCCCAGCCAGAGCACACCACAGGCTGAGGAACTGCCATTCCCCAGCACCAGCAGTGCTCCACCTGCACCCTGCTTTCCTGTTTCCTGCTCAATTCTTCTGCCATTTGCAGGGACTTGCCTCCCTGCCAGCTCTAACCAGCCCGCTCAGCCCCTGCTGAAATGCCAACACATGCCTTAACACATCGTGCAGGCATGGGCAGAGCACCTTACCCTGCCCAAACAACGACACTGTGCTGGGGTGCACGGATGCCACAGCACTCCCAGCTCAAACACCCAGCAGCATCACCACCCAGGCCGCAGCTACAGAGAGAAACTCTTGCATCCCTCCGCCCCTATTTTATTTTCCATACCTAATCTTAGTGATGATCCAAAAACTACACTGCCATGTACTTTCTCCTCCCTTCAGTACCGTTAGTGGGCAGCATTTTTTCTCCAGAGCTTCACCTGCCTCGGCTGTGCAGGCTGTGCCCACTTCTCAGTGATCACACTGCCTTTCTGGATCACACTGCCTCTCAGGAGGCTGCTCGCTCCCTCCTGACACCCTGCCAGGCCCCAGCCTCCCATCACCAGCACTGGAGGAGCAGGTGCTGCAGCCAGCCAGGAAAATATTACAAGAGATGGTGGGACAGGGCATCCCCCACTGCTGTTACACTGAGGCGGGATGTGGGACTGAGGGCAGGCAGGAAAGTGCTCTGGGATGCCCTGGTGTGGCAGAGGAGGCCAGGAAACAGGAAGGTTCACAAGTCACAAGCCAGGATCAGTTTCATTTTCAATTCCTCAGCCTCTGCAATGATGACACTCCAGGTTAAAAACAAGGCAGCCCATACATCACCAGTGCCTCCTGGGGGCCAGTGGCTCTCAGAACAGGGATCTCACCACTGTCCCATCTGCCAGTCCCACCTGGCACGCCCAAGGGATGGGACTGTCCCATGGGGAGACCGATTGATGTGGGCTTGGGGCCTGACGGACAACAGCCCCACCTCAAGCCTCGCGTTGCCCATGGCAGCACAGGGAGAGCCCACACCCAGCGACGATGTAGAAAAGGAAATTGTCCCATTTAATGACCTCGCCCCCGTTAACACAGACGTGAGCGCATCGCCGACGGGCGGCAAAGCAAAGTGCACAGTGAGCGGGACTCAGCCCCCGCCCTGGAGAAGGCGTGGGAGGGCTCGGGGGGCCCGGCCTGGTGTGGAGACCAGCCAGGTGCCCGGCCAGCAGCAAGGACAGGGAGAGCCCCGGGCTCGGTCCAGTTGGCACCAGTGTCAGGTCCAGTTTGCAGGGAGGTACAGCTCTCGTTTGGCTCCGTGTAGCGCAGGGAGGGCAGGGGCAGGTCAAGTGTACCAGGACGGAGGCCAGAGGAGGTGGGTCTGGGGGCGCCTGGGAACAGGTCCTGCAGAACGCCACCATGGCAGGTTTGGAGCCTCTCTGCCCGAACCACGGTTTAACCAAAGCAGGGAAAGGGAATAGAGAAGGTGCTGAAGGCAGAGCAGCCCAGGCAAGGGCCCTCGGGTCTATCTAGCTATTCCCATTTGCAAGGTATCCGGTGAGGGGGTGTGGGGGATCTGCCAAGCACCCCAAAACGGGAGTGAGCCTGGGTGACAGACGTTTACCAGCAGTTCCACGTCCCTGACAGTCTCTCCCAGGTGTGACTCAGGCAACCCCATGCCAGGAAGGGGGTCCGAGGGAGCCGGGCCTCCCCTCATTATCTGATGGAAGCATCGCTGGGGGGATCACGGTCAGATTCCTCGCTCTCCTCATTCGGGGCTGACTCGCTGTTGGAGGTTGGGGTGAAGGCAGGAGACTTTCTGCAGAGAACAGTAAAGGGCAGCAGTCATAGCATCGCCCGGGGGAGGGAAAGGACACAGTTTGCTGTGGGAAGGGTCACCAGAGCAAGGAGAGAAGTTGAAGTGCCCCTTTGGGCATGTGTGGATCTGCAGGAATCCCTGGGTGCTGGGAGGGTGTTCCAGAGGACACCAATCAAGACCATGAAACAGTGCTGGGGGAGATGCCCAGAGCAGGACCTTGACAAGGCATGTAAGGCTAGGGGTCTATGGAAGTCCACCACAGGGGTCCCCAGCCTGGAGCCCCCCTGGCTCCACAGGCCTTTGGAGACTTACACAATGTCCCTGCACAATGGCAGCTCCTCTCTCCATCAGGGGGGTCTGGCTTCATGTGTCAAAAATGACTCTGGCGTGTCTCCTACCTTCTGCAGAGGCGGCACCATGACCTGTGTGGACGCCAGCCAGGAGCCCAACAGCCTCTGGGAACTGCCCTCTCTCCACGCCACATGAGGGCAGGGCAGGAGTACTACCCAGGCCTTCAGCTCCCTCTCACCACCACCCTGGCTTCAGCATGGGTGTCCCAGCTCTCCTGCTGAAGCTCACCTGTCCCCAGACTGGGTGATGAGCCGCCGGCAAGTCTCCATCTGCACATCCAAGCCTCGCTTCATGCTGCACATTTCCATGTACTCGTGGAGGTGCCGGTTCATGTCATTCTTGGCCGTGGCCAGTTCCAGCTGCTCAAGGGAAACAGTGCCGAGATGATCCCAGGGCATCTGGAGCAGGGCAGTGGGCATGGCCAGACCGAGGGCTGTCACCCACATTATCAGCAACCTGCTCCAGCATTGTGTCTCCCTCCCCCAGGGACCCACTCCCCCATTCCACACCCTTCTGTGCCATGGCCTCCCCATTTCCTCCTTCTCCCACCTCTATTTGGTCGATGGTTTCCTGGTACTCCTTCTCACGGCTCTTGAACAGTGACTCCGTGTCCTTGATCACCTTCTCCAGGCTGTCATCCTGCTGCTGAGGAGAGCAGACAGCAGGTTTAGAGGCAGGCAAGCATCCAACATGAGGAACCAAAGGCAAGAGAGAGACAAATCAGAGAAAGAACTGGCAGCACTGGGAAAAGAGGAAGAAATATATACCATGTAGTACAAATAAGACAGGAGTCAGTCCTGCCAACACAGACTTGAGAGACTCAGAACTCGCCACATTGGGCAGTGTCCACATCAACCCAAACAAGCCCAGCATTGCACTGAACATTTGGAGAACACAGACCATTCCCAAGCACGATACATCCCCAGAGGACTGCCAAGCGCCAAAGATTTGGGATGACAAGGGCTTTGGCCAGACACCAAGGGCTCTGTTCAGGCAGTTTTGATGCACAGTGGGTAGGTGGCTGGTGAACATGAGCAAGGATCACCAGAGACCAGTCCAGCCAGAGAATTCTTCTCTTCTGGATGGACTGTGGCTATTCCCATGTGCATGCACCCCACCCTCAGCACACCCCTCCAGCTACAGGTCCCTGGCCTGTCTCTAAAAAGGAGACCTTGACAGGGACGATGTAATGTATTCATGCAGAAAAGGCAGGAAAGCATCTGTACAGGCCTGCAAAGGGAAAAGAGCTGAAATCTGGTCTTTGAGAGAGCATCTTCCCAGGCTCAGGCAGGATCGAGTGTCCCAGCCCAACAAGACCTCAGGGCCCCGACACCACCGTTACCTCCCCCTGCACCTCTGCAGCTGCAATGGCGTATCCGGAGAAGTCCTCCCAGAGGAGCAGCGTTTCTTCTGTCTCCTCCCATGTGAGGCTGTCACAGTCATCCTCAAAGTCATATTCCCTCCTGGGCACAAGGGAACAGCACGTCAGCACCCAGCAGGAGAGCCACAGCAGGCAGTGTGTTGGTTCTAAAGCCTTGCACCCGCTCACGGGTAAGGCTGCAGCTCTTGGGGGTCTGGCCAGGGTGAACTCAGGTGTGCCCAAACCCAACAGTTGACGGGGAAGGGGCTGGCTTTATGGTCAGGAGCCCCAGCAAGTTCAGGCACAGGTTCCCAAAAGGCGGGAAGAGGGCCAAGAGGAGGGGAGCAGGATCAGCTCCCACTCAGCATAGGTTAGGCTCAGGTCTCCCAGGGGCTCAGTCCCACTGTGCTCCAGAGCAGAGGGTGAATGAAAATTCTCCACAGCAGCATCTCTCATCTTGCCCTCACCTTGGAAGGGAAGCCACAGACCACCCTTGCCCTCCCCATCCCAAGATCAGCAGGGAGCCTGGTGCTGGAGCCTGGCTCGACACCATGGGCAGAGGTGCAGAGCAGCCGCACTCACAGCTGGTTCAGCATCCTCTGCATTTCCTCATTGATACTCATGGCCGTGGTCTCGTCCTCCTCCTCCTCGTCAGGTTTCCGGGAGGCATCGCTCTCTGACAGTGAGGTGTCCTCGTCGCTGACCTGCTTGCGCTCCCGCTTCCGCCCCACCGAGGCTGGGACCTTAACGGGAGACAAGTGCAGAGACTACAGAAACGAGGCCGGGTCCGAGGTCAGGAGCAGGCAGTTGGGAGGAGATGGAGGGGAAAGGAATGGTGGAGGGACAGAAAGGAAGGGAAAGAGAGAAAGACAGAAAGAAAGGAAGAAAAGAGAGAGAGAGAGAGAGAGAGAGAGAGAGATGGGCTCATTATGATCAGGTTAAAGATGGGTGCAATGGAAAAAACATGGTTTTAGCATTTTCTAAAATTAAAACTAAGCAACTAAAGATGGAATCTATGAATCTGATGAGAAAAAACAATGTGGTTTTACTGCAGAAAAACTCAAATCACCCACCACCCCAGTCCAGAGGCAGGGAAACACAGTGACAGAAACAGGAAAAAAGAGACAGTCTGAAGAAGGTGAAATATGTCAATATTTAGAGTCCAACCTTTTTAAAAGAAAGTTTAAAATTTGTAAAATTTCTCAACTGAATGGAACTAACCAGTTGCTTCTGTAGGGACAAAGAGCGAGACAGAAGGGCAGCAACATCCAGAAAGAGAAAAGAGACAGAGACAGAGAAGAGAGACAGAGAGAAGATGACGGAGAGGGGAAGGGAAAGGAGAGAGATGGAGTTAGAGACAGACGCTCAAGCAACTTGTCTCCCTCCTGCAGCTGTTTCCCTAGCACTGTGGGATCCCCGGGCCCAACACCACAGGTCAGCAAGAGGCTGAGGGGACTCTTGATGTCCAAAGCAACATCTGGAGCTTTCCACCTCCACTCTGTGCTCTTTTGCCTGGTCCTCCCAAGAGAGACAGAAAGCGAGGGACCGCAAGGAGCCAGGGCAAGGGTGACCAAATGTCTACCCTAGCACGGGGCTGGTGTTGTCTCTTCTACCTCCTTTGGGATCTCTCTTCCCCAGAGCTGGTGGCTGAGTATGGAGCAGCAGCGGGCGCTTCTCACCTGAAACATCTTGATCATGTCCTCGCAGTTCCGCTGCTGTGCTACATCGCACAGCTTGGCAGTGATGTCGATGCGACGGCAGATGTCCATGTCCACCTTCATGGCCTTCTCCTGGATCTTGGTGTCCAGCTCCGTGATGTTCTGAACCCACAGCACCACAGGAAAGGGACAAAGGAGGAATATTAGGCAAGACAGATGGCAACTGGTGCCCCCACTTTCCCCTCATGCAGGACTGCTCCCACATCCCCAAAATTAATTTTGGGACTCACTACGCCCCAAATTAACCCTGCCAGTGCTGGATGGGCCCCACCAAGGAACTGCTTTTCTACACAGCCACACCACGTGGAAAGGACACTGCTGTGGGGTTGGTGAGGGATTAGGGACTCACGTTGCTCATCAGTCCCTTGAAGACAACAAGCTCTGCCTTGAGCTGCTCCACCTTCATGGCCAGCTCCTCCTGGCAAGCTTCAGCCTCCTGGGCTTCCTGCGCCAGGGAGAGAGAGATGTGCAAATCAGCACCAGTGCAGGGCAGCCGGGGTGTAGGGGAAGGGGGAACAGCAGTGCTTACCTCCTGCAGCTCAGTCACCCGGTCCTGAAGCTGGACACGCACCGTGTACTCCTCTTCCCATCTAGGGAGACAAACGCTGGTCAGATCCCATCGGCCTCGCCTCGCTGGCTGCCAAAGGGAGACGATGGAGCGGCAGCTGCTCCCCCCAAAGCTATCCAAGAGGAGGGGAATGACAGCACCGGGGCGGGAAGGAGAACGTGCCCAGGAATGCATGGCCTCTTGTTTTCAGGCTATGGCAGCTGCCAAGCCCATCGGCCCCCCCGGCCACAAACCCTGCCCCACCACGGCCGCCCGCCCTGCCATGGGGGGAGCTGGGGACACTGACCGCAGGCTCTGCACGGCAGCTGGGCCGCACGCCCTGCCACACCGAGCTGGCCCATGGCCCATCACAGCCCAGCAGCCTCTCCATCTGCCCCTGAGCCCCGCAGCTCCAACACTGAACAAGAGGTTTGCAGATGTATTGCAGAGTTGCCCCCATCCTCATAATTTTTGCGACCGTGTTTGTGCGTCTGCAGTGTTGCAGTTCAGACTGTCCAGAAGCACAAACCCTGATCTTGACCCCAAACCACCTCATAGTGTGAGTGACCACGATGTGCATGAAGGGCTGCTCTTCTGCCTGTCCCAATGCTGAGGGCTGCCTTGTGCCAGGCCACGCCGCCTGGGCAGGGGCACATGACTCCTTGGCTCTACTGCCACGTAACAGGTTGGATTAAAGAACGCTGTTTCATGTGGGATGGATTGTGCCACTTTATGCTGGGCTGTCCAGTGGGTATTGGGCTCTGCAGCTTTCCAAAAAGCAGAGCTGCAAGGCGCCCAGCCTTGCTGCGCAAAGACACGTCCCCTAGCAATTATTATATTATATTTCACTGCATGAGATCAACCTCTTGGGTCACGCTGCAGTGTTGGCCCAGCCCACGGTCTGTTGGGAGGCCATCAAGCCGTACTGCTCTTGGCGAAATGACGATCCCATAGAGCAGGGGGGTTGGCATGTGCTGCGGTGCAGCATGGGGCAGGGCTGCTGCATTCTTACCCAGCTCCTGGCTCTTCCGGGAGAGCCAGATTTTTCCGAGAAAGTGAGATCGCTCTGGGATAGCAACCAGAGCTGGGCCCTTCCTGGTGCTGTGAGGTCTGGTTTCTATTTAACGCCTGCAAGCACCAACACAGACACGGTGACTCTGCACAAGGATGTGAAAAATCTCTCCTCTCACTTACCCACACCAAGTTTGAACAATAAATCCTAAGGTCTAGGAGGCCAGAAAACATATGAAAAGCCCTCACATTTGTTATCTCGGGGGTATCTGGATGATCTGACGACATAGGAGAGCCCTGGCTTGTGAAATTCTAAGCTCTTAAAGCTAGCAACACTGCTCCTTACTCAAACAAGGACAAAAGTGTGCACTCCTCGTGTTGGTGTTGGATCCATACCACAGCTCCAGAAGAGAAATCAAAGAGTGTTCCCATCCCTTTGGAGAAAGAGGGATTAAGGGAAAAGAAAGGAGAAAGTTAAAAGGTAGAATTGCCCTTATATGGGAACTGCTCAAACAAAGCCTCCCTCCCCAGGGACAAAAATGCCTTCCACCATAAGAAAAAAATTTCAGCATCTTTCTCAGTGTGGCACTGCCTCTTTTTTGGTCCCCGCCTCCCTCTGGGTCTCTATATAGCCCAGACTCACTGGGGACATAGAGCATAGCTGCAAATCCTGGTAAGAGTTCATTTCACACCAACGCTACAGAAGACGAGCACAGGTCACATACACGCCGGCTGAAAAGGCAGGAGAAAACAGCGATCCACCCCACTGGGGACAAACCCGTGCACCCATCCATTGCAAACCTCTCTCCCGCTCCTCTCCTGCCTGGCTCCTTCTCCCCTGCTCCCTCCTGCAATGCACCACTCCTAATAATAACCTGCCTGCAGCACTGCGCCCGCAGCCCCGCACGGCCGCTGGCCGCTGCCAGCTGGAAGCAAGGCTGCCCCAAACAACCCTACGGCCACCGGCGCACCAAGGGGAGAGGAGAGGCCCTTCCTGTGCTTCTGCAAAGCAACAACCTGCCCAAAGGCAGACAGCAAGGGCAGGAGGGTCCCAGCTGCATGCAGACCTGACCAGCTCCTTGCCAGCTGTGGGACAGCTCTCCTAAACCCATGGACATGAAAAGATGCAGTGTTGTCCCTACCAGGTGTGTCCCTTCAACAAGTTCACTTAGAAAAATCAACAATTCCCCCATCTTTAAAAATCCTGCTCACTGGAATAGGCACTGGGGTGCTTTACCCCATCCTGCAGGGTCAGTGCACACCAGGGCTTCAGGCTGCTCGGGGCCTGAAGCCCCACTTATGCCCTCTTGCCACATCTGAACTATGTTTGAGCCCACCTTAATGGGGAAGGCCCTGCAGCCTGGCACAGCTCCTCAGAGGGCAATTACAACAACAAAAGACCTACTTGAAGCATTTTAATAAACAAGGGGGCTTATAAGAATGATGGAGAAAATTTGTACCAGACCTTCTGCCTGCAGTGACAAGAGGCAAAGGTATTAAACTGAAAGAAGATAGGTTTAGACTGGACTTAAGAAACCATTTTTTGATGGTGGTGAGACACTGGTGCAGGTTTCCCAGAGAAGCTGTGGATGGCCTATCACGGGAAATATTCAAGGTCAGCACTTTGAGCAACCTGATCTAGTGAAACATCACAGCAGGGAGATTAGACTAGGTAAACCCTCAAGGTCTTCTCCAACCCAAACCACCCTGTGACTCTAACACACTCACTCCACACCCCCAGTGGGTCCTTGCAACATCCAAGATAAGAACTACTTGTGAAGAAGGGTAGTAGGTGTAGCAGAAGCACAAACCTGATGAGATTCCCAGATCCCCAGCACTTTGCAGGTCTGTATGATACTCACAGGCACCCTTTGTCCCCATCCCGGCCACCTAATTTCAGTCTGCTCCTTCCAAGTGCAGCTCCTGTGAGCCTCTCTCCTGCTGCTGCAACTATTCTCATCCCTCTCTATAGCCCCCACAGCCCTCCTGGATCCCCGACTTGAATTTCAGGCCCTGTGTATCCAGAGAGAAACTCCCGCTGCACTGCTCCAAGTGCTGTGGGGCGCATGGCAACAATGCTGTCCTGAAAAAAACACAAGCTCCAGCACCCAAGCCACGGGTAAGCGAACTGGGAAGTCCTGTGTTAATATGGCCTCTTCCATGTGTCTCCAGGCAGGTGGCAAAGGCATGACACCAGCTGCACTGTCCCCATGGCAGATCACACCCCACCATGGCAGGGAACTCTCAGCTCCCAAGGGATGTTGGTGTCAGCCCCCAGCATGGAGATGGGTGTGGAAATGGGATCCTTCTGTCCCATTCCCCTGTTTGGGACCTGGCTGTACCCGTCACAAAGTTCCCAGTGCTGGATAGGGTCTGGGGGTGGGGTCTGCTTTCCCCCAGCTCCTGGTAACACACTCCAAAAATAGATCCCACCAATAACATTGGCTAATAGCAGCTTGTGGTGCCCCTGCATCTCACCCTCAGCAGTCCCGCTGTCAGCCCCTCTGCAGCCCTCCCTAAAGCTCGCTTGCCAGAGCAGGACAACCCTGAAAAACTCTCCATTCTCCCAAAGTTTCAGCAGCACCAACAAACCCAACTTGGTCCTCTCTGGCTGACCCACTTTGAGGCTCGAGCTTTCCTGGCCAAAAAACTGGCTTCAGCTTCCCACTCTCTGATCTGAAAATGCAATGCAAGGAGTGCTGCTCCGCTCTGGAGAAGGAGCCTGACCACTGGCTTAATAATAAAAGGCCTTAGGTACATGCAGCAGTGGGTGGGCAAGAAGAGATGCCAACTCTTCCTTTCCACATGCCTTGCTCAGTGCCTTCGGAGCATCTGACAGGCAAGTCTGCTCAGCCTAAGCCTTAAAAAGCCAAAAGCATAAGGTGTCACCTTGGACCCCAGCCTTGATCTCGGCACTGGAGCCTGTGGCTGTGCAGAACCGGTCAGTGGCACAGCTCCCATGGGGAGTTGGGTGTGGAATCACAAACTTTCTAACCCCTTCTAAGGCATCATGAGGTGACTTCTGGAAAAACCCAAAACCAGTCGCTCGGGTGGTGTCAGTTGCCAGTGACGCTCTTGCCCGTCCCTGCGCTCTGACCCCGCGACGCCAGCCCGGGCCTGATCTCATCCTACGTGCGGATCCGGGAGCAGCCTCGGAAACTGGCCTGACACAAAGGCACTGCCGGCAAGAGGCGAGAGCAGCGGCCACCCTGCACGGGAAAGAAGAACTGGCCAAGAGAGATTAGCTTTCCATTCTGCTTCACCCCTCTCCAAGGCATGCGCCAAGCCACAGCTATTTTGGGTCGGAGAGGAAAGCCCCCGAGGAGTGGGGTGTCCTGCCGCAGCACTCTGCTGCTGAGGGGCCAGCTGGAGAGCAAAGCGAGGGCAAGGGCCTAGGAGAGGCCAGCCACCCTGCTGAGCGGGCTCCCGACACCTTCTGACACATCCAGAGAACTCTTCCCAGCGGCCTGCTCCAATCCAAACCCGCTCACTGCTGCATGTCCAACTTCCTCACCTACTTCCAGGCTGCTCCTCCTTCCTGAGCATTTCCAGGTCCCCTCTGCTTTAAAACAGAACTCCTGGAGCCATTCCTGGAATTATTCCTTCCCTGCTCGGAAAAGCATTTCTAGTCCCTCGTGCCAGATTGGTAAGATGGAAAAAGGCTCAACGAACACCCCGAGAGGGTTCATATACCAAGTGGCAAGGGAGGAACCCCATGCACAAACAAACGCTTTCAGGGGTCCACACTTTTCCTCATGCCGCCTGCAGCCCGTGCTCCTGAGAAGTCTGACCAGGACTGTCGCCTTCCCTCCCTGCTCCTCCAGCACAGCGGCCCCCGGGCAGAGCCCTGCAGCCTTCCCGGCCATAGTTTCGGTCCCCCGGGGAATGCCGCTGGCGGCCCTCGCTCCCGCCGCCCTTCTCACCTGCGCTTGTACTCGTCGCGCTCCCTCTTCACCTTGGCCAGCACGTTGTAGAGCGCTCGGATCTCGGGGGTGATGGTGT
This sequence comes from Donacobius atricapilla, assembly GCA_013397315.1. Lineage (NCBI taxonomy): Eukaryota > Metazoa > Chordata > Aves > Passeriformes > Mimidae > Donacobius > Donacobius atricapilla. The sequence goes on along the minus strand of WBMY01008182.1, from coordinate 492,978 downwards.
CGATCTGCACGCCCACGCCGTCGGGGTGGACCCAGGAGACGCCCGGTCCCTGCACCAGGGTGGTCTCGGGCCCCGGGCCGAGCCGCCGGGCTTGCGAGAAGGACCAGATGGTGCCGGGCATGAAGCGGGAGCCGGCGGAGAAGGCGGAGGGCTGGCCGGGACCACCGGGGCGGGAGCCGGGAGACCCCAGCGCCCGCGCCGACCCCAGCCCCANCCCGGGCGGAGCGAGCAGGAGAGGGGGCACGGCAGAACCGCCCTTTCCTCTGCCGGCCCCCTGGCTCTCCCCCCGCGGAGGGACGGCTCGGCCCCCCCGGAGGGTTTCGGGGCGCCCCGGGGCCAAGGGACGCGGCCCGGTCCAGCGGGATTCCCCGCAGGGAAGTCTCTCTCCGGCACCGTTAGCTGAAGCCCCGCCTGCTACCGATTTCCGTAACTAGCTCAGCCGCAACAGAGTGTGCCTCTGCCTCCTTTTTCATATTTTATTATTTTTTACATAGAATTTCGTGCTTGCCCAGAGCTGCCCCTCCCTTGAAGAGGGCATGACTTTGTCTCTGCACCCCAAACCTGCTCGTTATCCTCCCTTGAATCCTCCAGGACAGCCCTGCCCCTGCTGTGCCAGCCGCCCACCCACGGCGAGCTGCCACTGGACAATGGCGAGCCAGCGGGCAGAGGAGGCTGTGCGGGGGCAGCCTCTCAGATGGCTTGGCTCGCAGCTGGCTTCCTCCTTCCTTGTTCACAAAGCAGCCTCGGGTCTCGTTTTTTGTCCCTTATTTTAACCTACTCTTTAGGTCATTCCCTCTTGCCCCCTGACCCCGACCCCAGGTGCCGAAGGCACTGGCGTCGCCCCTCTCCCCGTTATCCGGCGGGAGGAGACTGCGCACAAATCGAGCACTACATAAATATTTTACGGATGTGGACACCTGTGTTCCCTTGCTGTCTGTGTGCTCCCAGCCCGTTCCCTCAGGACTTCCACGGAGGAGCTGAGCCGAGTGTGGCACTTGTGTAAAGCAGCCTCTGATGTCTCAGCTGAGCCATCAGCAAGGGGTGAGTGAGCAGTGGGTTTGAATTCAGAGCTGCCCAGCACCACACTACACTGAGCTCTGTGGAAGGAGCTGGGCATGCTCCAGTGGGGCAGTGTGCTACAGCTCTTCCCTTGGGACCAAAGGTATGGCTCAATCCACGCTGCCAGGAACTTCCTGGCTCCACTGAGGATGCCTTGTGAGTCTTGACTGAGAGTCTGCCTATTGCATGTTCCTTGCAGCTTCTCCTCCAGGGCTACAGGTCTCCTCCATCCCTTCATTACTATTCTGACATCCTGGCCTGGGAGCAGGCCAAATCAAATTTGTTTTCCTCTCCTTCCTTGCTGCATCCAGCATCAGTAATATCCTGTGGCCTGCCTATCTCCCCTGTCCTGCCCACAGCTCAAGGCTCCCCACAGCAGCCCCCAACTGCATTTATAATACTTCCTCTCCCACCCAGTAACTATCTGCATCCTCCCTGGCACACCCATGACCACTGGAACTCAGGTTGATTTCAGTCCTTCCAAGATGGGCTTAGGTTGGGAAAGAAGTGAGCTTTTCTCTTCCGTCACCTCCTTTTTAATGGTTTTCCTCTTCTCAAGCAGATGTTCCTTTGCTCTGTCTCTAACTAGAGAGGCTGAGTGGTGGCAAGCAGTGCTTTGTCCAGGGAGAGGAGGACAGGAAGGCTTTCCTCATGGACAGGCGGAAGAGATCCCTATCTTCCAAAAACCAGCGCTGCAACAGCAGCTGGTAGGGAGCAGTGTGCCTGGCAGCAATGCTACCAAATAAACAGCCAGGGAAAAGAGAAGGAGAGACGGACAAGAAGATTGTTTTGAAGCAGCAGTGACAGCTCCGGCTCAGAAACCTCCCAGCATGTGACCTTTAGCCACTGCTGACTCCCTCCTTCCTGCTGCCACGTCCTGTCACCCGCCCCCCACGCTGCCACAGGCTGCCCGCATGCCTGGCAGCCTGTGCTTTCTGCCAGCATCCTCCCACCTCACATACTCCTGGTTTGACCCCTCCACACCCTGGCACCTGGGCAAGCAGGGTCAAACAGGGGGAATCTGCTGCTGTGTGCAGCCAGCGAGGAGCACAGGCAAGAACAATGCCACAAACTGTGCAGCAAGTGTTTAGCCAAGCCCTCCTTGGCCTGCTCTTGTCTAGCTGGGGAAACCCAGCAAGTGGAGCTGATTAATGAAATGCCAGTGGAGGAAGGCATAGCCATCCATCAGGAAAAGCTTTTTTTACCAGGAGGCCAGCACAGCACTGAAGCAGGTGGTGGAATCTCCATCTGTGGTGGTTCTTGGGGCTCAGCTATGCAAATCCAGTGATGTGACCTAGTGCTGGGACAGCAGGAACTGGACTACAGACCTTCAGCACCTCTTCCCACCAACATTCCTGCTGTCTGCTGGACAGGAGGCAGGGTAGAGCCTCCTTTTTTCTCTAACTTCTCTTGCTTAGGATACTTACTGATGCAGAAGATGACTGGGGCAAAGGGACAACCTATTCTAGTTACTCCTGCAGAAGCCCAGAAACTAGAGACAATCCTGCTACCCAGGGGACCAGAGCACTCCTCCTCTGGGCTTCAATCTCACTGCAGCACAACAGCTCCTTCTTATCTTCCCCTCTTGGTTCACCTAACACCTGGCACTTCTCCAGACCCTCTGATGCTCCTGCCCCCAGTTTATCAGCTCAGGGACAACAGTAGCGCTGCTGGACCACAGCTGCTGACATGCAGAGCTGCTCATTACAGCTCTTAAAATCATACCTGTAGCCAACGTGAAAAAAGACACTTACCTGCAAGTATGGTGATATTTATCTTCCTTCCACAGATTTTAAGGCCAAAAGAAGAAGCACTGCATTTTCTGACCCTGTGCAAAACAGTGCAAATTCCTGTAGTTCAGATCAGGTACTCATGTGGGACTCTGTCTCTAATTGCTGACAGCACAATAAAAAGAGATTAAGCCTCAACCACTGTCCTCCATGGGCAAATCATGGAGGTAGGTTCCCCGGGTGGTAACCCCCTATTAAAATCACCTGTCTCCTTTGCATTTGCCCAGCTGTAACATCCATTACCAGGCTGAGATGCTCCTCCTCTCCCAGGTCTCAGAAGCTGTTGGTAGCTAACACATCCTCCTTGCTAAGGTACTTCATAGGTGAAACCTGTCCAAATCAGCTCCACAGCTTTCACAGAGGCTCTTTTCAAAAGGCATAGGTCTCCTTGGTGTGCCTGTACCCCACCTCCCTGCTCCCCTTTCCCTCTGAGCACCTCAGTGGCACTTTCTCCCTTGCACAACACTGCTGAAATATTTCTGTGTAAACTCTCCAAGTCATCCAACTTCCAAGATTCTTCACAAAAAATGACCCATAAAATTGCTTCTATCCACAACCAGAGGGACGTGTTGCAATGAACACACAACTTTTGGGCCTAGCAAAGTCAGGTTAGCCCAGTCAGCTGCCCGGATTTGGGTGCAAATGTGGAGAAATTGGTGCAGAGGAGCAGCTGCCACCAGTGGCTGGGTGATCGCCACACTTAACAACACACAGAAATGCTCCTGTCTAACAGCAAAGGAGGGAATGGATTTTCTTCTAAAAATACACAAGCACCAGTCCAGGAGGGAGTTTTGGAACCAAGTCTTCATGAGAAGGCAGTTCTAGGCAGTACTAGAGCCTGGGACCTAAGTGACCTTACCTTCTCAGCAGTTCCTGACTGACCCCACCAGGCAGGTGAGACTTGCAGACATCCTCCTCAGGAGCTCTCCACATCCTCCCTAGCAGGGATGGACAGCTGGACAGCCTGGGAGAACAAGAACCACTGATGGGACTTTGGCCATTTGTGGATTCAGCCCCTACAAAAGCGTCTGTATCTCTGGGTGTTATGTGCAATGTAGTGTGTGCACAAAGATCCAAATTTCATACCCAAGTCCCTGAAGTGTGCAGTGCAGGATTTCAGCCCCTTCCTCAGGATACAGCCAGACATGAGACAATGCAACCAGAGGCAGCATGCTTGGCCCAGAACAGATATTACAGCACATGACATCACTGGAGTCAGTGACCGACCTCCGTCGCTGCTGGAGTCTCTTCTCTTTCCATTACACACTCTTGTCCCCAAAAATCTTCATTTTCCTTCCTGCACCACCCCAAGGGTGCAGCAGTGCAGGGCCTGCCTCTCCCTCCCGGCGTGCAGAGGGGAGCTAGCAGTACTTTGCAGCCTGCAAGGCAGGAGCTGCCAGCTGGCTGTCTTCATTGTGCCCTGATAAGGCTGCTGCAACAGACTCCCAGTTTGGGGAGAAGGACTGCACGCAGTACAGTGGAACAGATATCACGACTCCTCTCAACAAGCTTTTAATCTGTGACAGCACTTTTACCCCTCAGATCTGCTTTCAATCCTTGCGCTGCCTCAGTTCTTGCTTTGCTCTGTCTCAGCTCTCACAAGCCACGTTATCAGCACCTTTCACAGACATTAAACACACATTAAAGGAAGGTACTGAAAGATGATCCAGCAGTCACATTTTCCAGAAATCTCAGCTTTCAGGTAACAAAAGATTCCCAGAGTAAGAAGGCAGCTTCAAGCACAAGCCTAACGTGACCACAGCCTTGTACCAGAATGCAGAGGAAACCACCAAGCTTTGTCCCCAGCTGCTGCATCCCCACTACTGCCTCTGAAGCTCGATGGCAGCATTTCAATGTCTCACTCGACATTTTCTCTCTGAGCAACGATAACTGCAATGGCTGAAATCAAGAGCAGGAGATCAAACCACCAAAGAGAGATGAAAATTTCTCCCATCTCTTCCCAGCTATAACAAAAGGCTTGCAGGCATGCCAAGTGATTGGAACAATGCTCAGCAAGAGGGAAGTTTTATTGACACCATTAAAGCAGCATTTCTGCATTTCATAAAGCATAGTCCTGCATTTCAGGGCTGAAATTCCATCATAATTTGGACATTGCTGAAAACCAGACAGGTCGCTTGGGATCCCAACCAGGAAAACTCTATCCCTGCTGCTGAGGTTATCAGGATAAACTGGTTCTCAAGCTGAGGCTGCATACTCACATGGTTACCTCAGCAGGCGGCAGCAATAACACAGGACAGAGCAGCATCGCTCCCAAAAGGACAGGCCCAGGGCTGAAAGAGGCTTTTGCTGCTTCTCTCACCAAAACCTAGGATGTATTTGTCCTCTCTGAACATTTCCCAGTTTTACAGTCTTTATGCAGATGGGGGTACTAGAAATGCAGTATTGAAGCAGCAATTCCTTCCCTTGGATGCTATTGCACCTAGCGTTTATTTAATTATTCTGAAAGACACCAAAAATCTTCCCTTGGGTCCTCTGTATCCAACAATCCAGACCTCATCACACAAGCCCGAAGTGAGACAGTGGCATTCAGAGGCTCCTCCCTGACCTAATTCACTGGGGAAGCATGGGGAAAAAGTTAATTTTCTACTATGAGGATATTTGTTTAATGGCTATTCAACACAAAATAATAAAGTCAGCCCCCCCTGCCCTTCCCCACTCTAAACAGAGTTATAGTAAATAAAACACACAGACAGATAAGCCCTAAAAAGCAGAAGATAACAAGGTCTGTAACAAAGACCGAGACTCCTGAGACACTGAGAGACCGAACCATTACAGGAATCACTCAAGTGTAACCCTAGAGAGCTTCAGCCAGAAACTTCACAACTGATTAAAAAAGCAGCATTATCATGGGCCTCGTGGGAAAGAGCAGATCTGTGATGGAACGTTTGAGGACAACTGCAGGACCATGTAAAGTTTATCATGCAATGTTTCAAGGAAGATTATAGGAGCAAAATTTACTATGGGATGTTGAGGGGAAGGATAGGAGGCGGCAAAAGGGAGGCATCAAGCTAAATCAGGGAGAATTGAGCATGGGCAATTGACAGATGAGTAAATATGAGCCAGTCACATGGAGACGGGCTGCTGATCAGTGTGCCTGTGTGGCTGAGCCCTGCTCCCAATTACCACCATCTGTCCTGGCCTTGCATTAAGCTAATCCCAGCCGTTTTCCTTGCACACACACACACTGCTGGTCCCTTAGCTAACTGCAAGCTGGGCTAGCCTGTAAGCAGGAAAGGAGGTCTGAGAGCCAGGCAGCAGGCGGACCGCAAACCTGAGGACCAGATGCCAATGACCCACCAAAGTGTGGGCAGACAATCCACCAGCACAGTCCAGCTTTGATGGGCCAGGGAGCAAGAAGAGGATTAGGCCTTTTTCATTGTTTATATTTTTAAGTGTTGTTTTGTGTTTCCCTGGGCACCCATCACAGTAGGTTCCCCCAGTTTCTGCTGATCTGTGCCCAGTGGCATTGATAGTGAGTGGTAAAGCTGCAGCCTCACATGTAGCAGACCAGGACATTTAAATAAAAACAGCCCAGACCACTGCTTGCTATGGCTTAAGGAGAAGCAGCCGCATCTGGGTGAACATAAAGGCAAAAAGAACTTCACTGTACAGCTCCACAAATCAAGACCAATCCCTGCTCAAGTCTGGAGGGCCAAGAACTGGAAGACTCCTGGGGACCAGAAAAATGGTGAAGTGGGGACAGTCACAAGAGTGAATGAAGTGACAACAGGGAACTACTGGGCTAGAGCCTTGCCCAGACAAAGCACTCAGCTGACAGCTCCACACAATACAGCCTTCATGCAGGCAGCAAGGATTTCAGCTCCCACTGCTTCTTCACAAACATCCCCGTTGTAGGGAATAACGACAGACACCAGAAATGCCAGAGCATCAGCTGGGAGTAAGAGGGTTTCTGCTGCAAAGGAATAAGGGGACGCAGCAGAATTTTTCATTTCGTGTTCCAAGGAAAAAGAACAAGACTTGAGCAAGAGTATAAAACTTTTAATGGGTCAGTGCATCATCCTTGATGCAAAGGGAGAGGAGCAAAGGGGGCTATCATTGTCCCAGGTGCTCAGAGCTGCAGAGATTATCTGCACAGAGCAGTAAAGTGGTGTACACACAGAGCTGCAGCAGCCTTTGCTCTCCAAGGAACGGACCAACACATGGGAAAGCAGTTCCTCTCACTGTCCATTTGCTTTCACTCTACTCTTCTTCTTCCTGGTAAGGACTTTAGGCCGCATCATTCTGGGAAAAGGCCGGACAGCCTTCGAGGGTCTCCTCTGTGCTTGCAATGAACGTTTCTTCTTCAAAGCAGGTTGGGGCAGCTTCTGCTCTTCTTCAGCTTTTGATCCCTCAAGTTTCTTCTTTTTTGGCGGAGGCTCTGTGACAACAGTATTGGGGACAGCGGACGGAGCTGCTGCTTCCACAGCAGGCCCTCCATCTGAAAGGAGAGAAAGGCGCCGTGAGAAGAACCCGCGTGCCTTCTGCAGGGGAAGCAGCCAGCGAGGGCAGGCCCAGGCAGCTCAGCCGAGCTCCAACACTACGGTACCTTTCTGTGCCTGTGGGATGGCATTGGAGAACTTCTTGAACTTGGCGATGAAGAACCCGTCCATATTGTGCGTGTGGGGGTAGAAACGCCGTGTGGACTTGAGGGACGGGTGGAAGCGACGGTCCTTGAACCTAGGGGAGGAAGTGAGGAGCAATAGAACACCTCTGCTCAAACCTGGCCCCCGAGGAGCAGCCACGTGCGCAGCTCGTGACCTGGCACGCACCTGGTGAAGCCTTCTTTGCCAAAGTCCAGGCCCGTGGCCACCAAACGGACATTGCGTTTCTTCAGGGCATAATCCACAACCCACTCGTTCTCCTCCACCTGCCAGAGGCTAAGCATTAGGATCCAAAACTCACCATCTCCTGAGGAGGAGGTGACCACAGCAGATCATGGTAGAGGGCACTTACCATGACGGAGCAAGTGCAGTAGACAATGTAGCCCCCTGTCTCCGAGGCAGCGTTGACTGAATCGATGGCGCTAAGAATCAGCTCCTTCTGCAGGTGGGCACAACGCAGGATATCCATCTCATCCTGAGAGAGAAAGAAAGGTTAAGATGCCACAGGCACAGGGAAGCACCCCAGGCCTCTGCTGTGGATGAGGGAATGACCGGAGAGCAAAGCACATATAATATACAAGAGTTTGGAGTCTTCTGCAGAAGTAATCTCAAAAAACTAGCCCTGAAGAAGGGCTGAAACAAGAGTAAGAAAGGAAAAATGTACTGTAGGTATCTCTCAAGAACAAAGCTGCCCCAAAGGCCTTTCTCTCATGACTCAGACTTGAGTCTGCACTGGTCACCCACCTTGTTTGTTTTGACAGCAGGATCCTTGGAAATGACGCCTGTTCCACTACAAGGAGCATCAAGCAATACACGGTCGAACCCTCCAGTAACCTACAGGCAGATGTAGATTTGGAATTACACTCGTAGGTGGGGACTCAAAGCAAGGCCAAGACTAGAAGGGGAACCAGAAGACTGGGAAGGCAGGAAACACTCCTTCTCCCTCCTCCCCATCCACCTTCCTGCCTCTGTATCAAATAATGAACACACTCCCCAGCAGCTCTGCCCAACCTCCTCTGACAGGTGACTTTGGAGAGCACTGCTTCACTAAAAGGACAGCACAGCAGCTCTGGGTAAGCAGTGTAAACAGGAACCTACCTTGGGGAACTGGCGTCCATCGCAGTTACTCACAACAGCATTGGTGACTCCCAGCCGGTGCAAATTCCCTACCACGCTACGTAGCCGCTCAGCACTGCTGTCATTAGCCAGGATCATCCCTGTGTTCTTCATAAGCTGAGCTGCCAGAGGGCAAAACACACCAGCAAGGCGTTAAAAACCTCTTGTGCCTTTGTCTCCAGGGACAGCCACCCCCTCCTTTCCTCAAGTTCAGTTCCCCTCTATTCCCCCTTTCAGTGGAGACCTGTTGAAACTCCTCACTTGACAGAGCTTCCCTGCTAAGGCTCCAGGGTGGTACCTATGTAGCTGGTCTTGCCTCCTGGGGCACAGCACATATCCAGGATGCGCTCATTCTCCTGCGGAGCCAGCGCCATGACAGGGAGAAGACTGGAGGCTCCTTGCAGCATGTAGTGTCCAGCCAGATACTCTGGGGTGGCACCTGGGCAGGAAAGGCAGAACAAAAGAAGATGACACGTGCAAAAAAGGGAAGCAGGAGTGGGTGAGCTCGGCCCTGTATGGTAAAGGTGATCTCACCGATGGGCACAGTGGAGTCATAAATAACAAGTCCCGTCTTCGACCACTTCCCCAGGGGGTCAAGATTCACACCACGGTTGATTAGAGCCTGCAAGGCAGAGAGAAGGGACTGAGACACCACTCCCTGGGACAGGCAGCTCAGGACACAGCCACTGGCTCCTGCTCACCTGGGCCAGGTCTCGCCGCCGCGTCTTCAGTGTGTTGGTGCGAATGGTGACAGGGCGGGGAACCTCGTTAGCCTCCAGGAAGTTTACCAGCTGGATGGAAGAAGGGACAGAGAATAGAGATAAAAATGAATTCTCAGGGAGGCAGCCAAGCCCCCATTGGTCAGCACAGCTATGGGCAGGGCAGGATCCCACCTCAGGGAGCGGGAAGATGTCCATGAGCTTGGTGAGCAGGAAGTCGCTGTAGGAGTAGTAGGCGGCCATGTCCCGGCGCAGCAGCGCGAGGTATTCCTGCCGGGAGCGCCCCTCCTCCCGCTTTACCCCAAAGTCCTGCAGCACCTCCATGTTGCCCTGGATGCGCTGGTGAATGGTGTGCAGGTCAGGAGGCTCAGCAGGTGGGAATACCGTCAAGGAATCGCCAACAGCCAAGGAACTCGCACGGGGGCTCTTTAGAAGTACAATCGGCCGTGCTGGACTCGCGCGGCACAACAGTGCCTGCGCCAGAAAGGCTCCGTGGAATACTGCTTCCATCAGAGCTCAGCAGATGCAGGATTCAAGGGATGAAACCGGACAAAAAAGTTCACAAGGCAGAACTAGAGGGTGTTTAAAAGAATTACTCTAGACAAACAAGAGAAAAATAGACCAAAACAGCCCAAAAACCATCACACCCAAAAAAACCCCACCCCCAAACCAAAAGAAGTGTCTTAATACTGAAAGCATTACCTGCAGCAGAAAACAGGCCAGAAGTTCCCCAAGGGGAACCAAGGGGTACAGAGGAGAGTAAGAAGGCAGGCAGGAAATTAAAATCACCCAAGTCCAGCAGCAAGCACTTTGGATGCTAGAATTGCTGTCATCAGAAACTCTGGGAATGGGTCACACAAACACCCACCAGGAAAATCAGGGTAGGGAGGAACAAACCACATAATAAGGCATCCGTATGTATTTAGGACTAGAAGGGAAATTGGGGCAGGTTCCAAGTCCCATACAGGACGTCACAGATTTCCTAACGGTGCTATACAGAAGCACAGCATTATACAGTATCTATTAGGACAGCTCAGCTAAAAATACCTTGTCATGCACAGACATTTTTGCTAAGCAATATGCATGATGAAGTCCAAGTGAAGCTCTCTGATTGCAATCTAGGCCCCGTGCTGCATCATGCACATGGCTTATGGATGTCACAGATATAAAGGATATTCTCCTTCTCAATCTCTTCACTAGTTGGCAGTTTAAATTTTTCATCTATATCTAGGTTGAGCTGCAGATCTGGGCCTTCTTCCTCCTTCTGTCCCATTTTCTGCTTGCTTGCTTCCTCTGCTTCCTCTTCCTCCTCCTCTTCGCTGTCATCTTCACTGAGGCCTTCCCTAAGGACAAAGAACAGGATCACACAGACACTTCTCAACTACCATTTCTCAGATGGCAGAAAAGGCAGAAGAATAACCACACAGGCTCCTCATCTATCCAGGAAAGGCTCTACACGCTCACCTGTCAGACTTCTGCTTCAGAGTAGCTTTTTCAATAGGCAGCAGCTAAATAGAGACAAAAGATTAATCAAAAAACATCCACAGTCTCCCCTTATTTCCCACCATCTGTGAAATTTATTTGCTCTGTTTAAAAGGGACAACAAACAAAAGCACTGAATGTTATGCTGGAATCAGCTGCTAAACTTGAAATCATTCTTGTGAAGGAAAGAAAGGGAAAGTTCTCCACCACCTTAACATTCCCTGCCACTTAAGCCATACTTTGCCCCTAAGCCCAAGGGGTCCTTTCAGCCAACAACACAAAGTATTTCTTGTGTAATTAAGGGGAGGAAGATCCTACCTCTTCTTCCTCTGATGACAAGGCACCATAATCATCCACCATTTCCTCGCTGCTCCCATCCTCCTCCTCCTCCTCCATCTCCCAGCTGCCCTCTTCCACCTCACCATCACTGGATAATTCCACATGGTTTCCTTTAGGTTGGGTTTTCTTGGCTTTGGCTGGAGTCAGCCACTTGGAATTGCCATCACTGAAGCCAGACCGGCCACGGGCAGTTTGTCCTGCTGCCTTTACAGCACATTTCTTCTTCTGTGGAGACAGCTGCTCTTCAACTAGAGGCAGAAGAAGTGGTGAAAAGTTAGGAACTATTTCCAAAATCAGCTGCTCTGCTTTTTCAGCTGTTACACAAAAAGGCTTTAGTCCGAGTCCTGAGCTGCCTGTCCAGAGGGAGAGACTGCTTGCTCTCTACATCTCATAAAGTACAGGGCATATTCTCACCTCTCCCCCAGTGAACCTTTCAGGAGATCTAATTAGAATTACCAAATTAAAACACTGCCACAAAATTCTTATGGTATTTGCTCTGACATATTACAGTACCCTCTATCCCAAATGTTTGTCTTCCCTTCCTTCTTTCTATTTCAAGAGTTTCCTGGGCTACTCAAGAGGTAACACAAAGACTTAAAAGCCTCAGCTATAAAAGCAGCCTGCAACAACCTTGCTGTGAATGGAGGATAAGCAAAAAATGGATTTAACATACAGAAGAGAGACCTTTGACTAGTTCTTCAGACAACACTGCCTCCTGGCATGGTAGCCACCAGAAATCAGATAGAATTCACTGTATTATCGATTAGAGAGAACCCAAAAGAGGGCCAAGATGATTGAGGGTCTGGAGGGGAAGCCTTGTGAGGAGCGGCTGAGGTCACTTGGTCTGTTCAGCCTGGAGAAGAGGAGACTGAGGGGAGAGCTCACTGCAGGCTACAACTTCCCCAGGAGGGGAAGAGGAGGGGCAGGCACTGATCTCTTCTCTGTGGTGACCAGTGACAGGCTCCGAGGGAACGGCAATCAAAGTTGGGTCTGGGGAGGTTTAGGTTTGATATCAGTAAAAGATTCTTCACCCAGAGGGTGGCTGGGCACTGGAACAAGTAAGTTCCCAAGCGATCACAGCACCAAGCCCCTCTGAGTTTAAGACGTGTTTGGGCAACACTTTCAGGAATACGGTGTGACTCTTAGGGCGATCCCGTGCACAGCCAGGAGCTGGACTCAATTATCCTTGCACGTCCCTTCCAACTCAAGACACTCTAGGATTCTATGATTTAAAATAATCAAATCCCACAGGTCCCTTGCCTCGAAAACACGGCCAGACAAGGGCGGCGGCGGCGGCGCCCGGGGGGAAGCAGGGGTGGGCCTGCCGGCCCGCTCCCATT
>WBMY01008182.1:458552-479645 GCA_013397315.1 Donacobius atricapilla | reverse complement strand
CAGGGGGGGCGCGGGCGCCGCGCGGGGGGAAGCAGGGGTGGCCCTGCCGGCCCGCTCCCACTCACCTGTCGGCTCCTGCTCCCCTCCTGCTCCTCCGAGCGGCCTGCTCCCCGCCGGGCCGCTGCCCGCTGCCAGGCGCCTCTTCGCAGCCCTGCACCGGGAGGGGAAGCGGCCATCAGCCCCGGCCCGGCCCGGCCCGCAGCCCCCGGCCCGCCGAACCGNCGCAAGGCAGGCAGCGGAGAAGGGCAGGGGGCAGAGGCAAGGGGGAAAGGAGTTACAGAATCGGAGACTGTGAAGGTGGAGGCGCAGAGGTTTAAAGATCATCTAGCCCAACACCCATGCCAGGGGTAGGGACAGCACTCCTGAAAACAGGGTCCTCAAGGCTTTATCGAGCCTGGCCTTAAACAGTGCCAGGGCTGGGACATCTCCTACCCTTCTCAGAGGTGTAGGATGCCCCAAAAGCTGCTCTGATAACAGCAGAAAGACATGACTACTTCTTCTTTCAATGTTGAGACCACATACTTACCCCCCCAGTACACTCATAATAGAGACAACAAAGCAAAATACAAGGAAACTTTATTTTTCAGTTTTATCAACGTTTTGCTCTGTTTTTTGTTGGTTTTTCATTGTTGTTTTCTTTTGTCTTCAAGCTGCTTAGTAGTTGACAAGTCCGGTCAGTTTCTGTATTAAAAAGGATTTTGATGGAGGTAGCTTTGTCTCTGTCCTGGCTTTTGCTTGGTCTTGCCTGCGCACTTGTCTCAGTAAACAAACTCAAAATAAAATTAAGAACGAAAACTGGAATTCCAGGCGGAGGCAACGAGCAATGCAGCCAGGTTCTCCATGTAACAGACATGGCGCTGGGGCCTCCAGTCACTATATACAGAGTCCATCATACATCCATCCCCCTGTCTCCTAAACACACTCCTTGCTCCAACGGGTTGGCTGCAGAAGAAGGAGTTTCTTCTCCTTCCAGAGACCTGAGCAGCAGCTTCCAGGGAGGGAAACAGCACCCAGTCAGGAATGTCAGGCAGAGGGGTAGAGTGTGAAGGGGTGGGCTAGGGGGGTCACTTCAGCTTGGCCGAAAGGTCAACAGCACTGGGCCAGGAACTCACTGCTGCTGGGCGACCTGCAGGGCGAGAGAGGAGCACCTGAGACTCACGGGCTGGTCACCAGAGCCCAGCCTGGCCCACGGGGGCCCCCTCCCCCCGCAGCTCCCTTACTGACCGGAGAGGGTACGTACTTGTTGGGGAGCGGGTGGCGGCGGGGGCTCACTGCTGCGGTTGGCCAGGCGGCTGAGGATGTTGCGCTCCGACATCTGGAGGCGCACTGCCACAGGCGGGATGCGGGCAATTGTGGCAGGCAGACGAGTCACATCGGCCTTCATGTCACTCAAAAGCTCCTCCAGCTGCTTCAGAACTACAAGAGAAAGGGACATCTGTTCGGAGGGGAAAGGGACACCCCACAGGGGAGGGCGCTGCGAAACACCTATTCCACGCCTGTTTAACACACCGCATTACCTTTGTGCAGCACGGCATTGGCTGGTTTATTCCCAGCCATGGACTCCTTGGATAGATGCTGGTGGCTCTCAGCCAGGCATTCCACCTCTGCAAAACGTGTGTTCAGAGCCATGGATGGGTGAGACGGGTCTTCGGACATGTTCAGGTAGGCAGCTCGCCGCAACTGTTCCTCGATCACCAGCGCTTGCTCCAGGAGCTGCAAGGTGGGGCAGGAATGAGTCTTTCAGCAGCTGCCTGAGAAGGAGCCTTGTTTGTACCCCCAGCCTCTCTTAATCCAATTTCCCACCATTCCATAAGGTGAGACTGTGCAGCTGAACCTCCTGTCACCAGCCAGTTTTACCGAGGAGCCCAAAACAATAAGGGCTTTATCAAGCAAAGTCAGATACGCAAGACAACCAGCGTATGCTGGGTTTAATAGACTACTACAACTCCTCTAGTATTTTCATTTCTCCTGATTCTTCTCACAGATTTTTTACGAGACAAATGGGATGGAGATTACTCTTCGAACCCAAGGGAAAAGTACTCCATCCTATTTATAAAAAGAGTCTAAAATCTTGTAAGCATTTGGAGAAATCAACCGTCAGCGCAGTTCTGAATCCTGTCAGTGCAGAACTGATCATTCAGTCTATAGTCAGTGTTTTGCCCCAAGACTGAGACCTACATGGCTTTTACTTGATCTTAAATCACTCCCACAACTAAGCTATGTTCACTCCTAAGGAGGATGAAGTAGAGACTGAAGGCAGCCCTTTCAGCAACCCAGAGTTCTGTTCAGACACATGGAGTGGGTTGTAGCAGACTGAGCAGAAGCTGTGGCAAAATGGCCGCTTAAACCTTAAGCCTCTTGCATACCAGTTGTTCAACAAACGTTTGGATAGAAAGCACTGAACCAAGCTCCCCAATATAATTTCCACAAAAAAAGGAGCTCCTATCATGGAACAAATGCATGATCCTGAGATATATTGCTTTTTTTATTACCCCTAAAACAAAAGGCATTGCATAAACCTTTCACTCTCTTGGTGGAAACTCAGAACTGCAAGAACTTGTTCTTAGAGATCCAGGCATTTATCACACTAAAGAGAAATCCTTACCTTAAATCTCCTTGCCAAGAACTTATTCTTTATTTCCAGGAAGTTACCCCTGTTCATCTCACCCTTGAAGGGTTCATTGAGGATGGCGTAACGTGGATCATTCTGAATATCTTGCCAACGGGCATAGCCATGACTGAGATGGGATGAGCTCAGGCAAACAAAGGCAGTGGAAACAAGGGAATACACAGCCCAGGCAGTACTGTTCTCCAGAGGGTGTGGGGAAAGGGGGTACAGAGAGAGGATGAACAGGAGCCAAGGAAAAGGAATGAGATCTATGACCTGCTAGGTCTTAACTATGCTGCAGGAAGCTCCCCCTCCCACCATCACTTTCACTCCTGTGAAGAAGACAGAGCACTCTCTCACTTAACCTACTCCAGTCAGATCCAGAACGGTCACTTTCACCGTAACAAACTATGCACAAGGTGAGAGAATGCGTCTGTCGTGGCAAGGATACTTGATAATCCCAGCTAGGAGCCAGTAGTCGTGACGCCGATGCCAGATTTCATAGGTCTTCTTGGTGACTGTTGCAGCCCGCTCTTCATTCTGCCAGAGGGAGTGTAGTTCTGGAAAGGCAAGAGACACCAGAACCATTGGAAGTTATTTCACAAATATAAGCAGGAGCTTATAATCAAGTTCAAGCAGATAAAGATCTCATACCAGTGAAACCACCATCTGCTATGTTGAACATGAAGCGCTGCTTTACGGCCTTCTTGTGCCTTTCATCTACTGACTCCTTCAGCATCTCTCCGTTCTGCAGCATCACCACATCTCTCTTATCATCGTCCTTTTTCTCATCTGTACACACAGGAAATTATTATAACAAACATGGCAGATATTGCAACAAGTTGGACCCACAAGGAATCCTTGCAGAAGAAGGGTTAAGGAAGAGAAGGGAATCATGCCTCACCTTTCTCATCCAAGGTGATTATAGGAGGGTCAGGGGGATTTTCAGTAGCTGCTCTGTCTTCCACTTTCTCCACATCAGCTGCAGGAAAAAAGGGGAACATGAGATACACAGTAACATTGCAAGTCCACAGTTTTGTTCTTCAGCCAGTGAAACCCAATAATATTCTGTAACTTCCCACTGATATTCTACATTCAGGCCTATTTCTTGCAGATGAAGTGCTTTGTACCTTTGCTTTCTACTTCCATTGGTTCATCTGGTCTTTCCTTCGCTTCTGTTTCCTCTACTTTTTTTTCATCTGCCTCTGTTGAGTTCACTGGGGATTTTGCTTCCTGGGGTGGTGTCTCCACAGGCTGAGCACACTGCTGAGGACAGCAATCAGTGAGACACGAAGTACAGCAGTGCATGACAACAGAACACAGTCGTTTGAAACGCAAAGACACACAAAACTGTAAGGCCGATTCTGAGGACCAGAGTTATCTTTAACGATCGCTCTAAAAACTCATCCTTGCCTCAGATGAAATTAAGAGGGGGCAGAAGTAGAGAAATTTGCAAGAGAAATTACAAGCCAAAAAAGCCAAAACTCACCTCCATAGGGGCCTCTGTTTCAGCAGCAGAAGCACTGAGCTCCTTCTCTGGTTCAGCTGGTTCTCCCTGCTCCTTAGCACTAGCTCCTTCTTCTACTTTTACTCCATCTTCTGTGTATTCCCCACGCCAGGGCAGCACAGCAGACAAAAGAGAAGCAAATCAATGAGGTCTTACCCTGTTACAAAGCCCACTTCTCCGTTGCTCCCAGAGATCAGGCCCATCAAAATGGAACTAACATGACCCCCCTTTTCCTGCCCACTACAAATGCTGGGCTTCTCACTGGTGTCAGCTCATCCCAGGAAAGCCAGTGTCCTCTCTTGCCTTTAAGGGCTTGCACATGTCTTTGGCAGCCCTCCTAACATGAGAGTAAGCTGATCTGCGTCCACCCCCAGACCCCACCACCACAGTTCTGGTGAGGGGAACAGCCAGGGTAAGGTCAGGACGCAGGGTTGAACAAGAGGGGACCCCTCACCAGGTGGAGGAACAGGGGCAGGTGTGTTTGGCTGTGTATCCCCTGGTGTTGAAGGAGTTGGAGTTTTGGGAGAGGGTGAGCTGGGCTGTGAAAGTTTCTTGTTCTCCTCTATCTCTGCCAGTTCTGGCATACTCCAGCGGCCATTCACATGCTCAAATTCCTGCACCTGCACAAGAGGGAGGGAAAGACCTGTCACTGGAGGAGTCATACAGAGCTCATCCTTACACCTGTAGAGGCAGATCACTGAGCACACAACGAAAGTAGGTGTGAAAGGAGAGGTAACTCTCTAACTCAAGACCCCAGTGACTACGGTTGTATGGCCAGCAAAGGCCACGTTGCTCGGCTAGGCACCTACCTTTTTGCGTATAAGTGACATGACCCCAATGCGAGTAAGGACGTGCTGTCGGGAAAGACCTTCCCGTGGGACCCCATCTGCAAAGGTCTCTGCACCATCAGCTCCAGGTTCACATAAATGGCGCATGAACAGCGAGACATAGGCCCTGCAGCCATTGAGAGACAAGCAATTAGTTGACAAATTGCTTTATCTGGAGACAGGCTTTGTCAGACCCCTTCCAGCACATAAGGGAAATTACCCAGAGACTCTTAAGCCATAGTAACAAGTTCTGGGGCTCCAGGCTCCTTTCAAGAGAGAATTTCCTAACAGAATCACTACTACATGGAGGACATACAGTTAACTCAAGACTTATGAGCCAGAAACAATCATAAACCCAAGACTAGAAAGACTCTGGGAGAGTATTCATTACATGCTTGTAGAGCCATGCTACTCCAATAAAAGCATTTGCTTTTGGTGACTGAAGAGCCAGGTCTAAGTAAAGAGAGTTAGCAACAACCCCAGCTTATACCTCATTCTCCCACAGAGTCAACCAATACATTAGGGAAATGCAGTCTCCAAGAAAAAGCCCAATTCTCATTCTTCCCCAAAAGGACTAGTTGGTGTCAGTCTTCTATTCCTGCCTAACGCAGACTCACTTGAACTCTTTCTCTGACTTGCCACGGAGGTCCCGGACAAGCCACTGAGTGGTGAAGGCATCCTGAGGTGGCATTCCATAGCGCATGATAGCATTGAGGAAGGCTTTCCGCTGGCGAGCATTGAAACCCAACACCTAGAATGAAGGAGCAGACAGAGAGATATGGCAAGAGGAATACAGGAGCAGCTGGGATGCAAATGCCTTCCCCAGTACAACCTACCTCGATGTTCCCTCCCACACGGGCCAGTAAGGGAGGCAGAGGCTTATCCTTATCATTTCTCAGGCCCTTGCGGCTAGGCCGACGAGCTGCTGAAGAGAGAAATGCAGCTAAGTAAAGAGACAATGCACAGCATATTGTTGTGTGAATACTGTCCCCAGCAGGAGAGCACCACAAAATGTATAAACTGCCCAAATAAAGTCCCTACTGTTTCCACACTCAAAGCAATCCAGGAACTCTGGCTCCACGAGAACTTACCTTCAGACCTCTCATCAAAGTCCTCATCTCCTTCTTCAGAAGCAACTGAATAGTCTGACTGATTATCTGACTGGTCATCCTGCCAGTCTGAAAGAAAAACAGCACGTGAGCCTGAGACGCTACTCCGTTACTTCCCAGCAACATATACTCACACCCATTTTTCCCTCAGGGTCCTGTGGATTTGTACCTCTATCTTCCTGAGAGCCATCGTTGTAGTTAACTTGTTTGCGAATACGTTTGCCCTTGCCCAGATTCCTGGCCAGATCCTCCTGTTGTTGCTCATAATGATGACGGAGAAGTTTCTCCCAGTAATCGGGATCCACTGATTCCTCCTGCTTAATAATTTCCCGTTCAACCTCCTCTTCCTCCTGCCAAAGAGATAACGAATTTAGGGCCCTGTGCTCCAAGTCCCAGCCTGTCATAGCATGTATACATCTGCCTGCTTGGCATTAAAAGCTTCAGAGCGCAATTAACTTTAATTGATCCTCCATCACTCAGGAGAACATATTAGCTGACATCCACCTCATACTCACCCCCATCTCCTCCTCACGAACCACATACTGGGCCACCTTGAAGGAACTGAGATATTCATTCATGCCCTGAAGTTCTGTATCTTCTGTTTCATCCTGGTTCCGATCCAACAGACGCTCAATTGCTTTGTCATCATAGTGGATGACGCTACTGTCCTCACCTTCTTTGTTATCCCCTGAAGGAAAAGTACAGGCAGCGTTGCTGTATGGCTCTCAACAGACTACGAAAGGGAATGCCACCCTAGACCCTCTTTGTAGAGCTATAATCAGCACTGTGTCTAAAGTCTCTCCCCAAATAAGGAGCCAGATCTCCCCACCCCCTTCAGTGCTACTCCCAGGCACTCACCCCCCTCAGTAGCCTCATCCTTGAAGAGCTCTTCAGTGCCAAATTTGAGAATGTCATCAAGTTCCTGTTTGGACATGGAGCCTGTCTTGGAGCCCAACCCCGGTCTCACTACTAGATGAGTTAGCATCATCTTCTTCTTGGCCACCTGAGTGATACGCTCCTCCACTGAGGCCCTTGTCACAAAGCGGTATATCATCACTTTCTTGTTCTGTCCAATTCTGTGGGCACGGCTGAAGGCCTAGAAAAGAGATGTGCTCAGAACCATCCAGAGCTGCACAAGCAGTAGTCTGATATACCCCACCTACCTCCACAAACTTCCCACCTGCCTTCACGTTGGCTCTTAGCATTAATGAAGGCCGTGCCCTAGAAGCTCCTTCCACTATTTTACTTCCCATCTCTACCCATCCTCACGGCTCTTATTTTGCATATTTCTAGAGGGGGAACCTCACACTCCTTCACTCTTTTTGATGATTTAATTTCTCCTCTTGCTCAGGATTACTCCATAGTGAATGATCTTGTTCAGACTCACCTGAATATCATTGTGGGGGTTCCAGTCTGAATCGTAGATAATCACAGTATCTGCTGTGGCCAAGTTAATACCAAGACCCCCAGCTCGAGTTGAAAGCAGAAAGCAGAACTGCTGAGCTCCAGGAGCTTAAATTAAAAACAAGAGAACAAAATTAATCAAGGGAGTGTGCAGTACTCAAAGAAGGATATGTAACTGACCCGTATCACCTGACAAGGAATTGCTACTAATTTAAGATTCCAGGAAAGCAATAGAAGACTTGGGGCACAACAATCCCGTGATGAGCATTAAGCACATACAAGGCAAGCTTTCATTTTACAGGAAGAGTAGGCGACTCTATACCATTGAAGCGATCAATAGCCTCCTGACGCATGTTCCCTGTGATTCCTCCGTCAATCCGCTCATATTTGTACCCTTCATGTTCTAGAAAATCTTCTAGAAGGTCCAACATTTTAGTCATCTGCATATCAGAAAAACACCACCACAGAAGAGTGAGGGACAAGTGGGTACCAGATCAACAGATTTCTTTCTCAGGAAGAGTATTCCAGGCCTAAAGGTTTTTCTCCATATACCTGAGAGAATATGAGCACTCTGTGACCTCCTTCCTTCAGGTTCTTTAACATCTTCTGGAGCAGCAACAGCTTTCCAGAGGCTCGAATGAGTGCACTACCATCATACATGCCATTTGGCATTTTTGGAGCTTCCTAAAAAGAGAAAGAGAAAGAAGGGATAAGGGGCAAGGGACAAAAACAGCTCAAAGGGATGTGTAACTTGGCCTCAGTCCCCAGCTGATGCTGGCTCACACCTGGTCACTTGGCTTGGCGCAACCACAAGGTATAGCACTGCCTGTATACACCTGTGCCTGTTCTTGTGCAATTTGACTCCTACATACCCTCCTCTTCTCTTAGTCCCTACTCTTCCAGTCTTCACCACCTCACATGAGTCAAAAGATAGCTCCTACCTGTCATATAAATGTGCTGGAAAAGAAATGGCCTTCCAGCATGTTGGGTCTAAATAAAAACAGGATGGGGAAAAAACCACACAGAAGCAAAGAGAAATGGGAACCCCTCCATGGCTCACCTAGGGAGCTAACTGGCTTCCTGGTAACAGCCAGCAGGGAATTTGCTTATACAAGAGTAAGTGACTGGACATACCATAGCAGCCACAGGAAAGAGGTAGGGGTGGTTACAGCACTTCTTCAGATCCATGACAACATTGAGCAATGAGACTTGGTTACCACCACCCCGTGCATTCAGTGCCTCGAAGTTTCTTGTCAAAATGTATTTATAATATTTCCTGAAAACAAAAAAGGAAACAAAACAACTCATACAGTTGTCATGAGAATGACTAACCTACTCTTCTCTTGCTGAACTCTGCACAGCTTCTGGCATTACCTGCCAGCTACCTAGGCTCTGCCAGTGGCACTCACTATCTCTTTATCCCTTACACCAGAGCACAGGATTAGTCCTTCCTCTGCTCTAGTAGCAGCCACTGTGCAGAAAACCCTGCAGAATAAGGGTAAGGCTGTTGCAGCATCCTCTTTGGAACTGCAGAGCAGAGAATCAGTCGCTCAACAGCAGGTTCTCTCTTCATCCCCACACTCACTTCTGCATGGGACTCAGCTCCACTCTGACAATGAGTTCAGTCTTAGATGGCATATTCTTGAAAACATCAGCCTTGAGACGCCTCAGCATATGTGGGCCCAGCATGTCGTGCAGCTTCTTGATCTGATCCTCCTTGGCAATATCCGCAAACTCTTCTAGGAAGCCCTCCAAGTTACTGCCGGGAAACAGACACTCAGCAAACGGCACAAAGGAAAAAGAGCAAAAGAGCAAGTGAGGGGAAAGGAATGACAAGACAGGCAGGCTGACTTGCACTGCAAGACTTACTGGAATCTCTCGGGCGTCAGGAAGTTCAGCAGGTGGAACAGTTCTTCCAGGTTGTTCTGCAGGGGAGTTCCTGTAAGCAGCAGCTTGTGCTGGAGGGAGTAACCATTCAGCACACGGAAGAACTGGAAAAGAGAGAGCAGGGAAAAACGTGGGAAAATAAACCAAAACACACACACACTAATACATCAAAGGCTTATTAAGTTATAGGCTTACAAAAAAAAAATTTAGAAAGAAAGTTGACACCAATCTAGGGTTCAATTTAGATCACATCAGCTGTTTGGACAAGAGTTCCAAGTAGTTCACATTCCAGTCAGGGTTACTAGACTGATCTTATTTGGATCATTGTTCTGCATAGCTAAACCATGACTGCAGCAAATCCTCTGAGACATCAGGTGCTAGTAGGTTTCTTTTTCCTTACAATCTCTTTCAGACCACAAATCATTTCTAGACTGCTGTACCGTGTTTTTTTTTTTTTTTTTTTTTTGCTAAATTAGTGTTCCACATTCCTACAACTACTCTGCCTTGAGAATTCTAGAAATAACTAAGTCACTCTTCCTATTCATATCACTCCTGGCAGTGCTCCAGAGCTCTGAACAAGCAGAGAAGAAAAAGAGCTAAGGGTTTGCCAATGTGTCTTGAAGGTAATTTGCGCTGGTTTTCACAACAATGAAGTAATTCCAGACAGATGTAGTGTGCAGTTGAAGTACTGCACTGAAAAGCACAAGTGTACTATGTTCACCTGCACAAACTGACAGTAAAGCAGTAATTTATTTATGAGCTTGGCCATTTCTTTGCTTATCTTACACTTAGCATAATACAAGGTCAAACTTAATGAAAGCAGCTGTACCAGACGGCAAAGAAAAAACAAATCACTTATGTTTTGGTTATTGCACCAGAAGAGTACTTCTAGTGGCCTCCACAAGGATTTATCTTTCTATGTAGTTATAGTTAAAAATATTCTTATTTTGGAATCAAATGTGCAAGTTACTAATTATATCTGCAAAACTTTAGGAGATAACCCAAATTTGTCAAGAAGCATCTGACCTATCTATCTTGCAGCCAAACACCTATAAGCTGCTCTTATAGGACAGGAAACTGCTGTAGCAAAAGATTTAATCGTTCTGCATAGTGTCACAGAGTAACCTTGAGCCTTTACATCCTCTTTCAATTAATGAATATTAATAGTAAGCATTCATTCCTGCTTCCAATGGTTTCAATGCTAAGCATAGAATGGCATTCAGTCTTAGTGCCTACAACAAAATAAGATATAGAAACTGAACTGCAAGCACAGCTATGATGTCTCAGGAAGATGTCTCATGCCAAGACCCAAAACACTAAAGCCATTTGAACAAAACAAACAAAAAAAAGAAATCAAGCAGCAATTTTGTCTTACAGTCTCTAAGAACCTCTAAAACCAGCTTTCCAATAATAATTGTTTTTGGTGTACTGAGTACTAGAATCCAGCTCAAGACAGAGAAATCAATACCAGAACTAAGGCACAAGGCCCAGGGAGGGGCGGGATTAAGAAAGTACAGTCAAGTCTACTCAATTCAAACAAGCTTAGTTAAGGTGCAGCCTCATATTAAAGCTGCTATATGGCTTTCAGCACCTACCTAGGCATTTCTGAACACCTCTGCCCACCTTCAATTTCTGTAACACCTAATTAGTTCTGCTACCAAGTCAGATGAACGCAGAGAGCAAGCCTACTCTGGAAGCAGGGTAATTCTGCACATGGAGCATGTTTTATGCTCAGCATAGAAAACCTTCTCAGAATAGAGGCAGCGCAGGTATGTGATCTGCTTTCAGAGAAGTCATTTGGTATTTGAGAGCAACAAGCACACCCAGGTTTTTCTATTTTTCTGTCTACACCAATTACCCATTCACGTGGAAAGAAAGTTATTTTAACCAGTGATCTGTGTAAGTAAATTTGTTGCCAATGATGATTGATCCCCAAATGCAGGCTGTTGATTTTTCTTTTTAATAACACATCAAATTTACTACTGAACAAATGACTAAGAGCTGTCTCTTTCCCCTGCAACATATGCCATGCCCATGAACCACGTATGCTTCTCTGTACCTTAGACTGATTGTTCTTCAGTCTGTGAGCTTCATCCACAATGAGACAGGCCCAGTCAATAGAGCCTAGTATGGCCATATCAATTGTGATCAATTCGTAGGAGGTGAGAAGCACATGGAACTTGACAGCAGCCTCCTTCTGCAAAGGAATAGGATGAACACATAATGGGACAGAGGATAGAGTGTTCCTCCACCAAGTTATCCCGATGAGCCCTGGTCAACAGCACATCAAAAACTTTCATGCCCCCAGTATCCTGTCACAAGATTCAAAATGCTGCCCAAGTCATTTAGCCTTTTAATTCCCTATTGCTCTCAACACATGTAAGTCTCCTCAACCCCCTCAGTACCTGCTAGTTTTGGACAGATGTCAAATACTCTAACAGAGATGTTTAACAAGTAGTGAGTAGAAGCATGTTAACAGAATTGAGATTTGGAGAAGAGTGGCTCATCAGAAAGCGAAGACTTCAAAAGATAGTTTACCATGGAATTTTAAATTACTATTAGTACTTAAGGCTGTTCCCTTTCAAAAGGAAGGAAATGAGTCTATCTGCCTCTGCCACTGAAAATGCTTTAGCTTCCATCTTGGTTTTACTTGGAAGACTTAAGTTTTACAAAAAAGTGGCCACCTAGGTCAGACTCTTCCTTCCTGTCTGGGCACAAAATGCAATTTCTCATACGTCTGGGTATGGCCTGTCAGCCAATTTTTCAGGATGAAAAAGTTCATACTTGGTTTTTTTTTATATATTTGTCTTTTACACACAGTGGCAATTCTGATATCAACTTAGATCTGTAGAAAAGATGCACAACTTCACAGGTTAAGTAGGGAAGACAGAGGGACTTGCCTAGGGTCAGTATTACCATAGTCAACTATCTTTCTCCAGTACTGAATCAGTTCAGACTAGCAGGAGTGTTTAAACAGTCTGCAGCAAGAGTCTAAACACCCACTTGTCATCAATTTGCAGTTATTTCCCCTTGGAAACTACAAGCATAATCATTTCCCAGGGACAGCAGAGCATCTGAACCTCAGCTGCTGAAAAGTCAGTTGCATGCATCTCAATTCAAGCTTGTGCTACAGCACAGTTCTGTACCTTCATTCTGGATGCTTTCTTGCCGCCCCGTATGGCATTATCCTCGAAAGTGAATTCATTCTCACGGATGATGGCCCGGCTGTCCTTGTCCCCAACGTAGGTCACTACATACATATCTGGGGCCCACATCTCAAATTCTCGTTCCCAGTTGATGATTGTGGACAGTGGTGCACTCACCAAGAAGGGACCCTTTGAGTGGCCCTACAGGTACGAGGCAGTAAGAGCATTAGATGACTGCAATCAGTAATACAGGCAGAATCTCCCTGGGCAGTGACCTCCCAGCTCTCACCTCTTTGTATAAGGAATACAGGAACACTGCTGTCTGCACAGTCTTTCCCAGACCCATTTCATCAGCCAAGATTGTATCTGTGCCCTGGGCCCATGAGAAGCGCAGCCAATTCAGCCCTTCCAGTTGGTAGGGATGCAAGGTCCCCCCTGTTACATCGAGGTACTCTGGCTGCCGGTCATATTTCACTGTTGGCTGTAGTGGAAAGAAGGAAGAGTTGGAATCCTTTTACTCACTTAGATAACTAACAGGAGTCCTTTCTTAGCCACCATTATAATCACGAGTACAGATGAGGTTTCACAGATGACAACCAGACTAGCACCAAATCCAATTTCCAAATGGCCAAAGGCATCCAACAAGAAGCCTTTTTTTTTCTGTAAAACCCTTTCACCGAGAGCTAGGGAGTCTGACCCAATGGACACGGTGGACCTTTGCCTGAAGGCTCTCTAATACCATTTATTCTTTGAGCTACAAGGGAGCTCTAAACCATATGCTGTTCACTCTTCAGTTTTCTATTTACCTGCAGCCACCCCAAAATAAGCAGTTCTAGATGGCTCCAAAGCAGAAACCAGTAACTTACATCTACTGTGGGAGTCTCAGGGGGTCTTTCCAGTTTCCTCATCTTCACTTTCTTTAACTTCTTACCAGGCCGGCCCTCTTCACCTCGCATCAGCTCCCTATGTAGACAGTTCCAAGTACACGTAAGTTTAATGGCTTTTTATTAACAGATCGAGAGAAAAATATTGCAGACAATAGGAGGGCAATCACCCAACTCAAACAGGCTCAAGAGAACAGGGCAGGAACCTTCCTGGACTGGTAGAGAGGCACAAGGTCCCTGCCCAAAGGCATAAGGAGTCAGCAACAAGAAGATGCTTTTTGCCCATTTCCATCTATTAATCCAAGCAGTGCTAGAAGCTAACATACTGCAGCACTTTCTCTTGAGGGAGGGAAAGGAAAACAATCTCTAGATACTTCTACCTGTGATTCCAGTAGGCTTGCTTGTAGAGGTCATAATCCTGAATATCCACATCTTCGCTTTCCCAGGATGCCTGGTCATAGGGTAGGTCTCTCCATTTAATCAAATAGTGGACATTCCCCTTCTTATCCACACTGGAGAAGAAACCAGTAAGTCTCAAACACAGTGAGATGGCAGTATTCCCCCAGTCCATTCAAATGGAAGGGATGGACTCAGTGAAGCAGCAGAAACAGAACAATGTATGTCATACCAACAAAGAACTCCCACTGTTTTTCTCCCAGTCATACTGCAGTTTAGCTCATCCCCTCTCCCTTATCCTTGCTTAAGTTCTTTGTTGAAAATCCTCTTTGTTACACCCCCTACCTATGATTAAGGATCCTGTGGATCATCATCCACTCTGGCTTGATCCCATATCGATAGAAACGTTCCTCCATCTCAGCGTATTTGGGGTCCTTGTTTTTTCTCTTTCGGCTTTTCTCCTCTTCCCCTCCAAAGTCTCCTGAGGGTGGCTCATCCATATCATTTTTGCGTTGGTAGTTACGAAACATGACCTGGCAGTGCAACTCCAGCTGCAGTCAGGACACAAGCAGTCAGTAGGGGTTTTAGCCTCAACTGTCCACCCCTATGCCATCGTTAGGTTCCTCCACTCACCTGCAACTCTGACACCCAGGAGCAGTGCCAGTAGGACATGCCCTGCCATTTGACAAAGAACTGCCTTTCGGGCCGACCCTCCAGAGGCTTCGGGGGTGGGGCATTAGGGTCCGCATCAGGTGGACGTGGTGGCGCGGGGCCAACGGGGGGCTGACCCCATTTCCAGATCAAGATCTTCTGGACCTTTCCTTTCAAAGCTGGGCACTGAGAAGTTAAACAGAGCTTGATGCATCACAGTGTATGTACTCTAACATGGAAGCACTGAGGAGCAGAAACAGAGTCACTTTTATGGTTTCAATACACAGACAGAATTTGCTAGGCTTGACAAGCCCAACAGTCTGCCCAACTACAACTTCATTGAAAGTTTGTGCAAAAAATATTTTTCCATAGAACTAAGGGCCCAACATAAGCAGCTTTTTTTTCTTCATCACCTTTAGGTTTTTATCACCAAATGAAAGCAAGTAACACCATTTATACTACCTATTTCAAGAAATTTCTGGAAAAACATGATATTTCTCCTAACCATTTACTCAGAAAGGACTTAGCATTACAAAGCTTACAACAGTGCAAAACCAGTTTGTCTCAGCATCAGTTCAAATTACTTTAAGCACTGAATTTGCTTGCAGTTGTTCTCCTGCTTCTACACACATACAGGAGAGCCCAAAGTGATCCCTGGCACACTGGACCAAAAACTGTCCAACTACCCTGCATGTGAACAAATCTCATGAGACCCAAAGGCTGTAGCCTGGTTGTCCCACTGTCTGGAGAAAGCAATCAAAGCACAATACTGCTACAAAAAAACAGGCCTTTAAGCTTTATGACAGCAGTCTATGAGGAGACAGTCTTCAAAGGACCAGGTATTTCCACAGAAATATGATGATCCAAAGGGACTAGATCACCTCTTGTAGCAATAGAATGATACTAGCAGAAACTCACAGTGCATCGAGGACACAGCCATTCTCCATTGGGAATCTCAGGCAGTGGGGGATTCAGACAGTGGATGTGATAAGATGAAGGACAGGCATCACAGCACAGCAGCTCTCCTCCATCCTTGCAGACTCTGCAGAACTCCATATGGTGGTCATCCTCTTCCTCAGCATCCCCCACTACATCCTCCAGGATTTCCTCACCTTCAGAGTTATCCTCCTTTGCTTCCCACTGAATGCCCTCTTTTTCCTATGGGAGGGGGAAATTAGAAAAACAAAGTGAATATTTCATTACCACAGAAACAGCCCCAAGTCACTTGACATCCCCCTCATACATGATCTCTTGCACCTTTGGGGGAATCCAATACTCACACAATGTGGGCAGCTCCATTTGCCTTCTGGAGCTTTCTCCATGTCTGGGTCCAGGCATACCATGTGGTAGGCACGAGGGCAGGTATCACACAATATAATTTCTCCTCCCTGCTGGCACACCTCACAGTAGTCCTGGTGATCAGTCTCATAGCCGTCCACAGCCACTGTGGAGTCCTCCTCACCTGCACAGGGTGATGAGGAGTTACCGTAATACAAGCCACAGGTGCAGGTTTCCTATACTCAGGGAGGGTGTCCTCCCAATAGCCTACACAGCCACCTAGAGATCCAGAACACAACACTCTTACCCTATATAAGTAAAAAGGCTGAGAAGGAAGACCTGGAAACAGGAGCACAGTAAGTCCCTTTGTACCCCCTTCCACCCATGAAATAAAAGGTACAGTTAAGGCGAGGAAAACTCAGCACTGCATCTGTTTCCCTAACAAAGAACTCCTGAAAGAACTTCTGAAAACTTTTTCCTTATTCAAAATAACATCAGGTTCTTCCTTCACAATCAATTCTCCCTCAAGTATGCTGTTAAACATCAATACTCCACATGGACATCCCTCTAATCTTTGTACACACTTAGCTATGCGTGTCTCCAGCTGTTGGCAAGTATCTATACCTTTCTTTTTCTTCTTCCCAGCCTTGAGTTTTTTGCGACTGCGGCTACTACGGCTTGTAGATCCATCTGAAACAGAGTAGCTGTTGATGCTAGCATCATCAAAGTCAGACTCCACATCCAGATCATCATCTTCACTCTGAGGTAGGAAAGAAAAAAGCTTTGTTACTCAGACACACATACTGGGGGGCAGCAATCAGATACACACCTCCGCACCACTATCACATCATGACATCCTCCTCAAAAGGTCAAGAAAGGAGCGTCACTTACTGATGATCTTTTACGCTTGGAACCAAATCCTCCCAGTTTGATTTTCAGTGGTGCCACCTTCTTTGTTTTAGGTTTCTTGATATCAGGAATGCGAGGACTGGCCTTTGGCTTCCTCCGGGCATTGGGTCCTGGGAACAGAGAAGGCAGAGTCAGAAGGGCTACTGCCTTGACACCAGTCACATTCTATCCTCCTGCCAGACTCTTCATCTCACCTTTGCCTTCCTTTGTCTTGGCTTTCCTGAGTGGCACGTCTACAGGGGGCTGTGGCAGGACAGCATCCACGTTTGTCACCATGCTCTCGACTACTGCGACAGCTGCAGCTGCAGCAGCTGCCACGGATGCACCTGAACTTCCCTTGAAGGGGTTGTTTGTGCTAAACTCCCTCCATTTGGCTCCCAGTACCATCATCATCTTCGACACTGCTATTTTAGGGTTCTTGGCTGCGATAAGTGGCCTGTGTACAGTTAAGGAAGGAAGGAAAGGTTACTGAACTACCCTGAAATCTAGATTACTCCTCCCCACTGCCACTTCCATCAGCACCTTTATCTCAAACTACATTCCTTTCTAATCTCTGATCTCAATAGCCAGTGATTCTGCCTACTCTCATCCTTCACTCTATGTGAAAGATGGAAATGTTCGGGGGCTTGGAAAAAAGAAATGGAATTTAGCATAGTAGGGAAGAAAGGGGACTAGGAGAACCTCCATCATCTCGATGACTGAAAACAAAAAAGCTGGGGATCAATTATTTTACTGCTGCTTCAGTTCGCACTCTAGGTACTACACTAGCATGCACTGAGGTTCCAAAATCAAGGAATCTAGTTTTTGTCCCATCTCTTTTTCTGTTCCCTAGGACACCAAGTCATTTCAAGTGTTGGCTTGTAGCTCACCTGACAAACTGGCTGAATGCTTTGTAGTTGGTGAGTGTGCGATAATCCTCCTCTGTGAAGATGTGATCAATATCCTCCATGCCCCAATCTTCCAGGAGCTGAGCAGATGACTTTGGCTCCTAGAAAGGAGAATCATGACAACTCTGAGCAGAACATCCACACATGACCCTGGGAATTTTCTTCCCCCAACATCTGCTTATAACTACCATAGGACACAGCTGCAACAGCAGATCAGTGGAAATGGGAAAAGTATTTGGATTCAATAGAAATTCCATGTGCAGTTAAAGCAGTAGAGAGGGAAGAATGCAAAGTGGGAAGAAGGTCAAGTCAAGAGGGTCTAGTGTAAGAAGAGACTACACAGTCCCAACTCCCTGTGCAATCACAAAGGCAGAGCACAATGATCTCCCAAATCAGATACGTGGAACGAGAAGCAAGCGGTCAGCAGGGTAGTTTGTTACCTTTGAGTCATCATCCTCTTCCTCCTCTTCCTCCTCCTCCTTGCGCTTGGCTTTGTTTTTCTTTTCCTTCTTGGGTCCTAATTTCTTCTTTTTCTTCTTCCCAGGGGTATAATCACTGCCCTCACTGTCAGAGCGCAGAACCTCTTCCTCTTCCTCCACGAACTCATTCCCCTCACCAGAGCTGTCCCCAAGCTGGGGAGGCAGGGAGAGATCAGGCATGAGAAAGTACCCTGGGATAAACACTGAACATTGCTCTCTCCCAAAGCTCTACAGGATTCATTCAAAAGATTGCTGCTATCGGCCAACAACAACAACAGTAAGCACCGTCACCCTACACGTCCATATTTTAGAGTGTGACCTTAGGCATCCTTATTCTTACCTCCTTCTTCTGACGCTTGCTGAGCTTGGGCACTTTGGGTTCCTTCAGTTTCTTGGGCTTCTTCTTCTTCTTGATTTTGGGAGTGTCAGCCTCTGACAGAAGCTCTTCTTCTGGCTCCTCTTCAGGTTCTGGATGTGAAGAGGTGACAAGTCTCATTCAACCCCCATCTGCGCAGTACAGTATAGGCCTCCTCCACAGATATCAACTTGTCCGCTTCTTGCTACACACTTACAGAGGTGGTTACAACTCTTACTGTTCGCAACAGATACTCAAAGATTGTATCCTAAGGTGCCATCTTACATGGTTTCCCCCCTCCCAACACTACCTATTTCCACGATCTTGCTTCTCCAAGCAGAATTGCACTCAGAACTCAGGGACAAGAAGTTTGCCATAACCCAAGAAGAGGAATGAGCATAAAACAGTTGGCCACATCTAAAGGGGGCAAAACAGCAAATGCATTTGAGAACCTGAGTAGGATACCGCTTCGGTCCATGGATCTCCATAAAAGAAACCGTGTAGCCTCTTCAGCACTACAGAACATCCTACAGCTGCATGCAAAATGCAGGCCAGTAAGCCATTACTTTTCCTCCTCTATAGGGAAGTTGTTACTCAGCAACTCCACTCTGATCCAAATTAGAACCTTCCCCCAGCCCCAGCAGCTAGCAAGCTGACTGCCTGGCCAGAACACACGGCAGTTCCCCAGCACCAGGAAGCCCCAGCGCACGCTTCCATCCGTGCAGCCCCGTCCCCTGGCTGCCCTTGGCCCGAGGGGCAGGGGCAGCCAGACAGCCCTTCCTTCTCTTTGTGGCAGGCTGCGGGAGCAGCGCGGCCACCCGCCCTCGCCTGCCGCCCCGCCCACTGCACACAGCCAGAGTCACTCCTTCTCCCTCCAAGGGAAAATGGCCTCCTGACCACCCGAGCTGGGCAGCAGGGAGGAAGCCACAGGTTGGAGGAGGTACCGCAGCCGGGGCTGAAACAGCAGACACAGAGGTCTCAGAAGCTGGAGTCCCGTGCCTGGCCGCTGCCATATTCCCAATCAATGGATGTCTCTTTGCTCCCATGGTGCTGCAACACCAAGTCCTTCAAGGATCATGCATCTTGTCCCCCAAGTTCTGATTCAGAGCCTCCAATGACCCACCCTTTCCAAGGTGTCACCTAAACCTCTCACTTTTTCAGTAATTTGAGGTTTTTTTCATAAAGATTTTCATTATTGATGGTCCCATTTCACCCAAGATCTCAGAGGTACCAGAAAACTCCAAAGACAAGGTTTAAGAAAAAAATGCCAAACAAATAAAAATCCAAACCCCCACAACACCATCTTCCCTTCTCCAGTTACTCTTCTCTTATATGAAACTACAACACTCCAGCATGAGTTAGTAGGAAATCCCACACTTGTCCTATGATTGACTGTATACATCACTCCTTTTTCACAGGGAAGTGAAGAATCCAGATGCATGCCCACAGAGCAGGTCATCACCAGGAGCAGCAACAACAACAAAAAAACCCAGAAGAATTCCCAGGGCTACAACTCAAGCCTCACGTTCATGATGAGGATGCAAACACAAGGGAAAAAGCAAGATACAACAACTAAAAAAAAAAGCAAAGGTGAGCAAGCAGCACAGAGCAAGAATCACAAGAAACCTCAATAATTGGGTGTGGTGATGAAGGAAAGTGGGTCACGCAACAGCCCAGGGCAGTTTTCTCTGGACGTCAGCCGGTCTGAGTTCTCAGATGAAAGCAAGCCAGGCAACCTGCCCTTTGACATACTACCCCCTCTTCCCCCTCCCCATTCATGAAAATTGAAACTCACAAGCATTTCAGTACCCCATCAGAATTGGACGCTCTGCCTCCATCCTCTACACCTCCTCCAAGCACAGGCCCTGTGACAACCTGCAATGGCTTGGAACAAAGTCAGCTCCACCTGACACAAAGCCACAAGCCTCTCACTTCAAAGTAACCCTGGGACTCGGATATTACAAACATATGCATGACTTGTAGCAAAAAAAAAAACCAACAAAACAGAAACAACAATAAAAAAACCATTCCCCAACATATCGTGCATGTCACATATTCAGCTTGAGACCAACATTATCCCCAATCCACATGCATGCCCTGCAGACTCGGCATACCTGGATGCTGGGGGATAGCGTTGTTCAACAGGATCTCCATCTCATCATCATCGCTGCCCCCTGAGCATGGTGATGGAGATCCAATGCCCGAAGCCATGTCCTCCACACTGGGGGAGGCCTGGGCTTACACAGGTCGTCGTCTTCTTGCCAGTCTGGCCAGTACTTCATTGAAAGGAAAAAGAGAAAGTTACAGCGAACCTGAACTCCGTTCTCCCAAGCAACACTGCAACTAAGAGGATCTGTGAGAAAGCTTAGACAGCAACTTTACTGGCTTTGGAGCCAATGGATAATAGAAACACTGACAGCAAGTATCAGTTTAGAGTTGTGATAAAGCAGGCTTTGAAGACACCAGATATTAAACTGAGTCAGCAACTCATCTCTGGCGAGAAAGCCAAAACAGCTGTCCTATAGGAAAACTCTCCCATCCTCTGCAGCCGTGCGCCCTCGGTTATTTCTGCCCTAGGCCGGGAGAAGGCAGCGGGGCTTCAAAGGCAGCCGAGCTTGCAAGGGAGCCCCCGGGCCAGCGGGGCGGCTGTCAGAGCGGTGCCCTGGCCAGCAGCCCCAGCCCGCCCCGGGCTGGCACCGCAGCGCTGGCCCTGCCCCTGCCCGGCGGCCAGCCGCACACAAAAGGCCGGGCGGGCTCGGCAGCCCC
>WBMY01008182.1:441407-457823 GCA_013397315.1 Donacobius atricapilla | reverse complement strand
TGGCACCGGCCCCGGGCACGGGCTCCGGGCACCGCCCTCCCACCGCCGACCGCCCCCGACCTCAGGGCTGAGCGCCCCGCTCTCCCTGCCCCGGCCCGCCGTGCCCCGTCCCGCACGCTCCGCCCGCCGTGCCGCAGGAGCCCTCCGAGGCTCTCCATGCCAGGCGCGGTCACTGCCACCGCCGGCCGGTGTGTGGGGAGCCCGCACTGACTTTGGTGCTTCCCTTGCGCCTCGAGGCTTCCCGGCTGTTGGTACCCGCAGAGCTACCGACCCCAGGGATACGCATTCTCCCGGGCAACTGGCGATAGGATGAGAGCATGTAGTCTCAAGCAGTGCCCGGGGAGGCTTAGGTTGGACATCAGGAGGAATTTCTTTATGGAGAGGGTGATCAGACATTGGAATGGACTGCCAGGGAAATGGTGGAGTCACCGTCCCCGGAGGTGTTTTAAGGAAAGGCTGGATGTGGCACTCAGTGCCATGGTCTAGTTGCCATGGTGGTGTTTGATCAAAGGTTGGACTTGATGATCTCAGAGGTCTTTTCCAGCCTAATTGATTCTGTGATTCTGTGATACACGGCGTGTCCACGTACTCCATTCCTCCCTGTCACCCAGCACCCTGCTCCCGGCGGCACCTCCACCAGGAAACTCATCATTGATTTACACAGACGAGAACGGTCCGTAGGTATAAGTATACTCCAATTATGCACATACAACTGTATCATTAATTTCCCATTAAACAAAATCACATCCCATCATGCCGCCTTATCCTCTGTTGAGCATTTTCATAACACTATTAATCTCAACAAAGAGGCGCAGTCCTGTCCGTCTCTCCCAGTAAATGTGTGGGTGTCAACAGCTGCGCTCCTTGCCTCCACTGTCCCGTGCCTGGTGGTGCATGTGCACGTTTCATCCCGCCACAGCGAAACACTCCGCAACTCAAGTGGAGGATTGGCTGTTTACAGACTGCAACAAGTCATTTACAGATCCTGTAACACAAGCCGGGCTTTGTTTCTGAAAAGCTGAAGCTCACTGAAAATACGTCCACGCACACAGCAGGCACGCAGGTGTTCCACAGCTCCATCCCATCCCCTCCCCTCGGCCGTGTGCCGAAGTGGCTCTGGCTATTGGCAAGCTCTCCCTTACCTGTGCATGCAGGCTCCGGCCACCTCCTTGCACCAGCAACTCTGCTGAGATACCACCAGGCTCCACCACCACATCCCTGTGCCCATCTCCACTGCATGCTCCGCAACGCACAATGTGTGTGCAGCCACTCCACAGCACGAGCTGCGCCTCCCGTGCCCTTGTTCCCACCTTGCCAGCAAAGACTAGACCAATACATCCCAACAGGCTGTTGTGTAGTCCATGTTCCTGCACGTATAAAAATCCCACCTAGCTCTCCAGCCATCAGCAGGCACACACCCTGTACTGTCCCTGTACATACCTTTGCCCACATGATGACGATGCTCTCATTTATCTCAGCTCCATGGAGGAAAAGTGGTAGGAAAGAGCACACTACACTTCCACAGATGCTATCCATCCTCTGCATGGATCAAGCAGACCATCCAGTGCTACAGCAAACATGTCGTGGATGATACCACCACCAAACTCACATGGACCTCTGCAGGACTCCTCATTCCTTCTTTTGTGTGCTGACAGCTGTAATCCCTTCTGAACAGGAGCCATGTGGACAGCCGCACCAAATTCCCGAGCTGAGCGACCCAGCCCCAACCAGTGCCCACCAACTCCATGTTTGCCTCTTTTCCCCGGTGGCTTGGCCACAGGGGAGAGGTGTGGTGCAGATGCAGATGAAGATCCTGCAAAGGGAGGTAGGTGCTGGGGCTCTCTCTGCAGGTGATTCCCAATGCTCCTGCCAGCACAGTTGTGGTCTGAAGAAGGCTGTTTGCTACTGGTCAGGCAATGCGTGCCCCAGTGCCTGCGATGCTAAAGCATGAAGCTTCCCAATGAGCCACCACCTCCCTGAAATCTTTCTCTGCATGACAAATGAATAATTTTTATTATTAATGTGCCCAAGGTTCCCCACCTCAGCTCCAACTCCTCTTTCTCTTCGTAACTTGAAGTTTCTTAGTCAGCAGAAATCTTAATTTTCCCTCAAAACAAAAACTCCATATGGGATATATGCGATTATGATTAAGGTGTTTTTACTGCTTGTGAAGGCCAACTAAATTAAATGGATTAAAAAAATAGATTTCTAAATATTTTCCTTTGATGAGGAAAGGATAGATTTCTATGAGATAGATTTCCAGTTATTTGGCTGCTTTAAACTTGGAAGTTGCCATACCTTACTGCGGTTCAATTACTTACCCAGTTTAATTGAATGTTTTGAGTTTATAGCACTTGCCTTTGAAACAATTACAGCAAGATCTGTGTAATACAATCTTCCCTACCTGTGCTGATGGGTGTCAAGACTGAACAACCCCACAGCACACTTCCCATGGGGAAAATGCCTGCAACATCTTGCTTTGGTGCTGCGCCCCTGTTGGGAAATCCAAACTGGCCAGAGGACCTTCCACACACCCCTGCCCAGCTCTGCTTCCAAAGACAACTAAGTAAAGTTGGCTCCGTACTCCTACAGCAACAAGCTGGGGTGGTCTCTAAATAATTTCTGAAGCTTTGTGCATGGCTTAAGTTAGTCAGGGCTGATCAGGAGAGTCCTGCCCCATCTTCCACCACCAGCTGCCCCCTCTCCAGGATTTTATCAGGCCCACAGCCCTTTGTCACTTTCACTTTTAATTTATGTTCACTTTTAAACATGTTTCCCCAAGGTAACAAGAAGAAAAAACTTCTGACATTGTTTTACCCTGGAACTCAAGGTTGTAGGCTGGAAACCTCTGTCCTGTGTGTTTCAGTGCTGCCCAGTGTGGGAGGCAAGGGTGGGAGGAAGGAACTCCAGAGCATTTTGGAAAGAGGGGAGACTCTCCCGCCTAGCACAAACCGTTCATATGTGGGACACAGATAACAGACCAAAAGCTTGACATGCTGGTGCTGCAGAAAATGTGATCTGAAAGATCGGTTTATGGTCTTTCAGGCTATTTTTTGTCAGCTCCTCTTGCGTTCCATAACAATGCAGAGGGGCTGAGGGGTTTAGATGCCGGGCACTGCAATGCTGCCACTGTATTGCTTCATTTGTGTTCTGGGACACAGCCATACTTCTGTTCTCCTCATTTTTGCTGTTTCCTGGACTGAGGGTTGCTCCAGACTGCAATATCTGTTCTGTCAGGTTACATACAACCGGTTACACGAAAAATATATTTCAGTATCTGCGTAAAACTGGCAGCCCCTGATGTACCTGTGAATGTGATGCTGTTCTGCAAAGGCTGCAGTTACATTTCACCTCTTTCTTTAACTTAGTTTTGACCATTTGTAACTAATGTGGATGGACTTATTCCTTGTGTTTGCCACTCAGCAACCCTGTAGGCTCTCCAGATCATACTGATGGCTTGCCATGACTGAACAAAGGTTTTACCACCTCTGCCAAGGAAACCTGAAGATCCCAGGATTTCTGAGAAGCCTTGCCCTTTTGTTTTTTCTTTGGTAAAGCAGACAATTTTGCCCTAGATCATTCTTTATGTGGAGAGTGGGTATCAAACTCTGAGATAGGTAATTTTTACTTTGAAATTAGCAAGAAAATGGTTGAAACTTTCACTCAATATCTGGTTATTGTCCCAGAGTCTGTGTCTCTTCAACACCCAAGTCCCCCTGCCCCCATTTTAAACTATATTGTGAGAATCCTGTGTCCCCAGCACTAGCCAAAGTAACTGCTCGGAATTCTTCAAGTCTTCCCTAACACTACAAAGCTTCTCCACTCCCAGTTTTCTACAAAGTCTCCATGGCAAGCTAAGGAAATCTAAATGACCAATTTTCATTGTTGTTTCCTTCATCACGCACCTCTCCTTTTATTTTTTTTCCCTTATTCAGTTTTAGTGGGTTTTTTTCAAAGAAAAGCCTGAGCTTATTTGTTTAGCCCAATGGACCTATCTTTACTTTGGTGTCAGACATGGCAGAAAATGACACAGGAAAGTCTCCTTGTCTTGTGGAGAAAAGACAAGAGCCCTTTCTGTCATGTCCAAGGAGCTGCTCCTGCAGCAAACCAATGCCACCGGAACAAGAGGCAGACAGAGACTTGCACACAGAGGATTTTGGAGCGTACAACCAGGATAAGAT
Source organism: Donacobius atricapilla (assembly GCA_013397315.1). NCBI lineage: Eukaryota > Metazoa > Chordata > Aves > Passeriformes > Mimidae > Donacobius > Donacobius atricapilla. The sequence goes on along the minus strand of WBMY01008182.1, from coordinate 453,642 downwards.
CAAGAATCACTCAAGAGACCACGTGTGCTTCTTTTTTGAGAACATTCTACTGTCAATGGAGGATCGACTCTCTCCCTAACAGCCACCTAGGTGAGGGCTGCCCATATGCCAGCGTGACTCTGCATCTACTTCCCGTTAGGGGAAGAGCATTTCAGACTTCGCTTAGCACTCGTCATGGGCCTCGTCTCCTGTTTTGCCAGAAGGAGGGGGCAGGGAGAGCGGCGTGGCCGTGCAGCCGGAGCCGCACCGTGTCAGCCAGACGTGCATGGTGCAGGAGGCAGTGCTGGCGGCACAGAACTGAGGCGGGGGAGAGATAGAGAAGATTGGGGGTTGCTCAGCCCCCTGGAAATCAAAACGGCTGATCTCTATCTCTGTGTGCTTTGCCGGTTTGTTTGCTTTAAAAAACATCACATACTTGGTACTGACACCTATGGCTAAGGTTACTCGATATTTTCCATCACAAGTCTGTTTTCAGTTATTCAGAACTTTGACAGACATCAGATAGTCAGATTCGAATTTTCCATATTTATTTTCACTTTTTTTTTTTGAAGATGGAGGCACTTAGTAAGGCGTAAAAAACAAATGCTATTTTGCAATTATAAAAATTTGACTTTGACACCAGTCTTTTAACATAGAATAATGTATATAATGAATAACAAAAGCTGCAAGCAATACCCAAAAGTTAAGAATGCTTACTAGTTACCATTTATAGGTTCCCATTAACGTAAAGTGCCTTAGAGATGCTGTGATCCCCTCCCCTCTTCATGAAACAAATAGTTAGGTCCAGCCGGGGACGGAGCCAGTGGTCTCAGAGGGGCTGCAACAACAACCCACTGGTTTGAGCTGCCTGGACTGCAGTTCTGCCATACCTATTTTTACCTCCTGTACGAAAGCTGGTGCATGCTGGCAAAAATCACTAACACTGACACACATCTCTTGAGCTCATTTAGCAGAAATACTGAAAAAACAGGCTGGGACAGAACTCTCCTTCATCTCCTACCTCCAGCTGGATCTGGGAGAGGTGTTTCCAGCGCTGCACCCAGCAACAACTGTGCTCCAGGGAACAGTGCTAATTAGCCTGGAGCTTGCATTCCTCATTTGGCTGGGTGAGAACACCTCTGCTGCTGAGCAGAGCTGATGGGCTCGGGCTGGCTGGAGAGGAGGAGAGTCAAACCAAATCTCGATGGTGATACCTACTAAGTCACCATGGGCTCCAAACCGGGCAGGGGTTTGCAGAACTGCCACAGCCACACAGGTCTGGAAGGGGTTTTCTCTCATCTCGGGNCACCATGGCAACCACCCCCCCACCCCACCCCCGCGCCATCCCATAATACCCTGCCGGCTTTATTGGTCCCGGCTGAGGAGGGCAGGGGGGGCCGGGGCCGGACGGGGGCACCGCGGGGAGGTCTCGGCGGGCACCGCCAGGAAGCCTGGCTGGGGCTGCAGCCTCCCCCGGCATCCCGCAGCACCCCCTCCTCCTTCCTGCTGCATCCCATAATACTTCCCAGGGAGGCAGCCCCGCTGTAAGGTAGAGCCATCCCATAATAGCGGCCCAGTCACACCGCGCATATGGGAATGGTGCCATCCCATAATACTCTCGCCCCACGCCGGCTGCGGCGGGCCCTGCCATCCCATAATAGCTGCCCGCTTTCCCCCCGCCCCGCTCCTTGTGGGGCCTCCTCCTCATCCCATAATACTCCCCCCCGCCGCACGAGCGCGCGNCTCCTGTTTTGCCAGAAGGAGGGGGCAGGGAGAGCGGCGTGGCCGTGCAGCCGGAGCCGCACCGTGTCAGCCAGACGTGCATGGTGCAGGAGGCAGTGCTGGCGGCACAGAACTGAGGCGGGGGAGAGATAGAGAAGATTGGGGGTTGCTCAGCCCCCTGGAAATCAAAACGGCTGATCTCTATCTCTGTGTGCTTTGCCGGTTTGTTTGCTTTAAAAAACATCACATACTTGGTACTGACACCAATGGCTAAGGTTACTCGATATTTTCCATCACAAGTCTGTTTTCAGTTATTCAGAACTTTGACATACATCAGATAGTCAGATTCGAATTTTCCATATTTATTTTCACTTTTTTTTTTTGAAGATGGAGGCACTTAGTAAGGCGTAAAAAACAAATGCTATTTTGCAATTATAAAAATTTGACTTTGACACCAGTCTTTTAACATAGAATAATGTATATAATGAATAACAAAAGCTGCAAGCAATACCCAAAAGTTAAGAATGCTTACTAGTTACCATTTATAGGTTCCCATTAACGTAAAGTGCCTTAGAGATGCTGTGATCCCCTCCCCTCTTCATGAAACAAATAGTTAGGTCCAGCCGGGGACGGAGCCAGTGGTCTCAGAGGGGCTGCAACAACAACCCACTGGTTTGAGCTGCCTGGACTGCAGTTCTGCCATACCTATTTTTACCTCCTGTACGAAAGCTGGTGCATGCTGGCAAAAATCACTAACACTGACACACATCTCTTGAGCTCATTTAGCAGAAATACTGAAAAAACAGGCTGGGACAGAACTCTCCTTCATCTCCTACCTCCAGCTGGATCTGGGAGAGGTGTTTCCAGCGCTGCACCCAGCAACAACTGTGCTCCAGGGAACAGTGCTAATTAGCCTGGAGCTTGCATTCCTCATTTGGCTGGGTGAGAACACCTCTGCTGCTGAGCAGAGCTGATGGGCTCGGGCTGGCTGGAGAGGAGGAGAGTCAAACCAAATCTCGATGGTGATACCTACTAAGTCACCATGGGCTCCAAACCGGGCAGGGGTTTGCAGAACTGCCACAGCCACACAGGTCTGGAAGGGGTTTTCTCTCATCTCGGGCGAGAGCTAGACCAGGTACTTCGGGGCTGTGCCCCCGGTGCAGAAAGCAAGGATCACCTATCACCCTCTGCTCTGGGATGGACCGTGCGAGGACATGTCTTGCTTTGTGCCATCCTTGTGCACGTTTCTTGAACTTAAAAGTCAGAGCTTTGTGACATTTGGACTTAGACGGCAAGTTTCTTCCTACAAACGATACGCTTGGGACTAATGTACAGGCGAGATGCTGAGATGCTCCACAGCCCCAGTCTGAATGGCTGCGGGCTTTTTCCCCTCCTACGCTGGGGTCAGAATTGGCTAGCGAAGGCAAGCGGGAGCCCGCAGCCTCGCCATGCTGGGGGCCCGGCCGAGGGTTCCTATGGAGCCCACGTGCGGCTGGCAGCCACGGGTCGGTCCCGGCTGGTGCCCCGTGCCCGGCGCATCCCCGCGCTCCCATCCTCCCGCCGCGCTGCCCCGGGGGGCGGCGGGCCCGCTCGGCCCCACCCCGCATCCCATAATAGTTCACAAAGGCNATAATACTCCCCCCGGCGGCACGAGCGCCCGCCATCCCATAATACGCCCTGCCACCCACCTGCCCCCCTCCGGTGGCGGGAGGCCTCGCCATCCCATAATAGCCGCGGCTCGCCCTTCCCCCCCCTCTCCCCGCAGAAGGGCTCGCCATCCCATAATACTCGCCGCTCGCCATCCCATAAAGCTGCGGCTGAGGCCTGACCCCGTGGGCTGCGCTTGCCGGCCCCGCTCGGCCCGGCCCGGCCCCCCCGCACCTCCCCTCTGCCTTGGCTTCCCCCTCACCTGGCAGCCCAGGCGCAGCCTCGGCCGCGCACCGTCCCACAGCCAGCCCCTGCTGCGCCCCTCGCTGTGGTGCCTTCCCCGCTCAGCCCTCGGTGCCCACCCCCAGCCCAGCCACCATCGAGGCCGCGGAAAAGCACGAAGCTGGAGCGAGCGCCCTGTCGTGACACCCATGACACCTGTGCGGCTGGTTCGGACGGAGCCCCTGCTGCCGGGAGGCCCCGGGGCCGCGCTGGCATGGCCTTTGTGACCACTGAGCCCTGACCTAGTTTGCCAGGTGCTGTGCTGCCGTTGGAAAGGCCTCCTGCTCCTTGCCCGCGGCCACTGCGCGCCGCGTTGGGGTCGGCTCGCCATCTACTCACATCTGTGTTATCTCGTGTCTGGTATGGAAGATAACTCCACGTCTTGCCATCCGCTCATAATGAGCGTATTTATTTTACTTCTAAAGGCAGTTTTTACCACTGTCCTTAGGTTTTGCTTTCAGCCCCATCCCTGCTTTGGTGCCCCGACTGGATTTAGTGTTACGGGCTGCAGGGAGTGTTTCTGAGCCGCTCCGTTGTTTTCCTGGGTTCTTTCACTACCTGCCGTTACAAGCACAGCTCAGCGCTTGCAACATGTACTTCTTGTTAAAGCCAGCAAATGTGTCCTGATAGCTAAGAGAAGAATAGGAAGTGTAAGCCCCAGAAGCTGAAATAATGACATGTAAAAGGCTGATACGCAGAAAAAAACCAAAAGAACTGTAATTCCCCATACTCTGAACGGAAGCTACAAAATTACAGACTTTGTGGATTAAAAGGCGGGCTGGGAAATAGTAATGCACGGTGACAAGGGAGCGAGGTGTTTCCTTGTTGGATGGGATGCAGTAAAGATGCGTGCATACGTTCAGTCAGATCCTGGCAGAACATTCAAAGGGATGAGGTTATAGTGAGCAGCAGCAGCAAATTCGGATGCTGCTGCATGGGAAGGTGGGAAGCATTCTCTTTTCCCTGTGAGAAACCCACAGCTGCTGCTGCTTCTAGTGGGGAAGGCTCCCCATCCGGCCTCACCCCGGTGAAACCAGAGAAGGGGTCTGCCAGGAGCATGCCCGCGGCTGCGTGCCCACCGGCAGCCCCAGCGGTGGCCACCGGCACCGGCACTACTGGCGAGGTGTGGTCCCTTTGTCTCTTGGCTTTCCGGCAGCAAATGCAGGAGCCCTCTTTGCAAACTCCGCGTTTTACAGGGAGTCCCCGTGTGGCAGATTTGTTTTACAGGGAAAGCGTCTGCAGGGGAGCATGAGGAGATCGAGGATGGAGTCTGCAAATTGCTGCCCGTTTCATTCTGCCTGTCATACGTTTTGTTTGCAGGTGATCCTCTGGCATCAATGAGAAACAAGCGAGCAAACACACGAAGCACTCCACTGTCTTGGAGAGGGAGCTCTGGACTCGGTAAATGGAAGCCCTGAGTCCTTTTGACAATTCTTCCCACTCGCTTTTTTTTAAGGTTTCGGTGCACTTGGGCACCTCCTAAGTTAGTATCCAGCCTGCCTCCTTGGGAAGGTAACTATCTTCTCCATCTTTTATCTAGAGAGTAGCTGAAAGGCCAAGTGAGGTCATGCCAGTTTGAGCTAACATAATGATGTAGTTTGCAGTGTATGTCCATACCATACCATTTGCATGAGACGTGTTTAAAACAGCTTTACATCTGTTTAGTAAAACATCAAGAATGCCTAATGCAGAGGACAAACTTAAACTGCTCCAAGCCTGGCTTTAACTGGATAAATCTGTGGTTTGGGCACACAGTTGCTTAGTGGAAATCTAAATTTGGGTGCTCCTATCCCCTGGCTGTTCACTATTGACCTCCTGCAGTAAATGTTGCTCCTCTCTTGGCTCTGGCAACTGAGCAGATGTGCCTGCTCAGTGCCTGCTCCAGTGGCAAGTCCAGCTTTTCATGGCACAACAGCTGCAGGAGGAGGGCTGAGCTAAGAGAGCTGTTCTGACTGCAGCGGCTGTGTACAGACCCTGCTGGAGCATCCCACTTGTCAGGGCCTGCCTGCCCTGCCAGCAGCCATTTTCCTCCTCTCCTCCTGCTCTCCTCAGCCACCATGTCAGGTCCTGTACCGTGCAGCCTTTCCGTCTTGCACCTCTCACAGGCAAACAGGGTGAGTGCTGCAGCCGGGCTGCTGCCCCAGGGAGCAGAGCCATGCTTCTGCGGGAGCGAGAGTTGCCGCCCAGTGTCTGTGAGCTGTAGGTGGGCACAGGAACGGCATTAGCGTCCCGGGCAGCAAGCCATGCCAGCCTGCAGGCTCTTAGTTTGCACTCAGTGAACAGGTGCCTCATCCTTTAAGAATACACCAGATTTAATTATACCACTTCAGAATGTTCTGTCTTAGGTGAGGCTTTGAACATGTCCACATTAGTGTTTATGGAGGTGTGACAAGACTGTTTTTAAGTGGATTGATTTACACTGGTGACATTGCTAACAGACCAACCATGTTATGAAAAGCTCCAGCTTTTGAGTTTGACCTTCTCTCTTTCCACAGAAATATTGTAGACCTTGTGTGTGAATTTGTTTCCAGCTATCAGGCCTCTTTCCCCATCTGCCTCACAATTCAGACAAAGCTTCTGAGAAGCCCTGATCTATGGCAAAGCAAGTCCTGTATTCCTGCCTTATTCTGAAGCTGCTAGGGACAGCAGTGTGATTGATCCCAGAGTGGCAAGTTCAAACTGCAGATTTTTGCAAGAAGAAATTTACCAGCAGAGATGGAATTAGACTGGCTGGGCATTCCCACTGTAAACTATTCAGTTGCTTGTAATTTTTATGATTGGAGCTGAAATTTTCCATTCTGGCTGTCTGCCTACATCTGATTTTTTTATAATTTTTGTTTTCTTTTTAAATATGGCTTCAGCCCCTACATTAAATCTACTCCGGGGAAAAAAAAGGCAGAGCAAAACATTTTGGTTTTGAGTGTAAAGTGTATGTTAAAAAGAACAGTCTTTTGCCCAACTGCTTTGGAGGAGGAAGCTGAAACCTATGAAGGAGAGCTGTCCTTGCGTCAGAGCTACACTATTCACTATCCCCGTAAAAATCCATGCCAAATTTTGATAAATGATAAGCCTTAAAAAAAAAATCCCTTTCACACATGCTCTGTAGGGACATTTGAGATTTTCCCTGTGTAGTTCTTCCAAGATCTGCTGTCAACAGTGTCTCACAAAGGTGGGATAAGGTTGTGTGAATGCCAGCCATCTTCTGTAAGGACCCAACTGCTGATGACGGCTCTGGGCCAGGCAGGGGGAAGGAGGAGCAGCTGAGTGAAAGGAGAAGAGCAAGTCCCTTGGGGAAGGGAAACATGGAGAGTAGATGAGGGCCAGGGGCTTTATGATACTAAGTCTGTTGTGAGGATAAAGACAAGGAGTTACTGGAAAACAAAGGGATGGAAGTGGGAGAAAAGAACCTTGACTGGCTGAATAATTTGACTAGATGGAAAATCAGAGTACGTGGGATTATAAACGTCAAGAGTGATTCCTGTAGTGGAAGCAGGACCTAGAGAGGGGGAAGACTCTTTGAAAAAGCCAGTAGTCTTGGGAGCAGTGGAGAGAGCAGCAGTATTGGAGCCAGTGAAACGAGGAGAAAAAGAGGAGCTAAAAGTGGTAGGAGGGGTGTAACAACACTGGATGAGGAGATAGGAAAGAACAAGCTGTGCTAGACTCACTAAAGAACCAAAGAGCAGGAAGAGCATTCAGATAATGGAGCAAGGAGACTTGAGGCAGGGGGGTGGGCAAGGAACTGGCCAAGCAAGCACCAGTGTCCATCTTGTTCTAGGGGCACAAGCAAACCTTTAGGTTCCTGCATCTCATCATTGTTGAGTCATGATTCAGGAATCCTGGGGCTGGCAGCACTTCTATTCTGAAATGTTAAAGGTGAGAAAGAAAAAGGATGAAAAGTAAGACAGAAGGGATTCTACAACAGCTTCTGAGCTGTCATTCTCCACATGAAAAAAACCACAAATCAGTCCTCAAAAAGACCTGATTCCTTCACCAGCTCATACATGACATCCTGAGACCATCTTAGGAGCAGAAGAACATCCCTCCTGGTCCCCACCTCCTCATTTGCTCCCTTTCCAGACTCCTCGGTAATATCACAGAGACTGGACCAAATGAATGAGGACTGTCTGTTTTAAAGTCTGTGGCTAACAAATCCTTTTTTTTTTTTGGGGGGGGTGGAAACGGGTTGAATAAGCAGACCTGATAGTAAGTTCTTTATATATAAAAGGGATAAGGTGCTCCCAACGTCTGTGCTCTACCTCTTCCTAATTCCTATGGGCTCTGCTCACTTCCATTTAAAGTTTCCATACCTGCCCTTCACACTTGCTTGCTGCCCTGGCTGTAGGAGGTTTCACCAGAGTTGCTGATGAGCAGGAGACAGGGATGCCAGATCTGGATGTGGTCCATCCAAAAGTTGTTGAAGGCCTTGTGATTCTTCTCCTTTACCCATCTTTTTCAAAATCTGTGAAGCCGCAGAGGGTGAAGTGGGACAGGCTGAGAGTGACTGAGCCCGATGAGGTGTGCCATTCCCAGACATTTGTCTGTCTCTACAACACCTGATACGTTTGCTGACAGATGCAGTCACCTAGACTTGAAGCAGAAACAAGAATGACATTAAAAAACTTCCCAGAGCAGCACACAGGGACAATGTCAGATGTTAAAGATGGTCTTCAAGTCTCATGTTACCATATTTTTAAGAACAATTCTTTAGTCAACAGCCAAATATACTCCACCAGATACCCCAAATAAGGATGTTACACCTTATCAACAAAGTTTTCAGTTTACCCTGCCCTAGTTGCATGTACAGGCAAGTGGAATCTCTCTTTTTGTAATTTGACCCCTTTTATGGATGCTCAAGCTTTTTTCTTCCGCTTTCCCTGCCCCCCCCACCCCTCCCCGAGAAGCTGTGGGAGCAACAAAATATAAGAGAGAGATGCTGACTTTCCTTGACTAACTTTCTCTTCAAAATAATACCCTGGAAATAATTCCCTAATCTATCTGGGAAAGGAACTTGAGATGGATTTGATGCAGGCTTGGTGCAGGACAAGGAATATCAACTGCACTCAGGAGCTACACGAGATCAGCAAGCTGTAAGCTCCAAATGGCTGCAGGTTCAGACACAGGCAAGGCCCCATCAGCTTCCAAAAGCGTCCATCACTGTGGCACGAGTCCAAGGAGATGAGACAAAAGGCCATTCTGGACATTTTCCCTGGCATCCAAGCACGGAGCCTGTGCTATGAAGATCCTGTGTTTTTGGTAGGGTCACTGTGCTGATGATTTCTCAAAATACTCCTCTGCTAAAGAGCACAAGTGTCTTCTCCAGTAGATCTCAGAGCCTTTCCTATTTCTTTCAGGCTTTATTGCAGCCTGATGTCTCATAAGCAGCCTTGGCAATTTGAAACATAAAGCAGGACAACTACCTTCTGCAGCACTGTGCTACTTCCAGGAGCTTGGCATGGGGAAGAGACTCCGAGATCCACACCCGCCACTCTGCTTACCCTGACAGGCAGGAAAAGCAGTACAAAGCTCAGACAGATCAAACCATCAGCACTGAGGAGGTTATTTCTCAGGATCACTAATGCCACCCCTATGCTAAACACAAGCCAGTAGGAAGCACTTTTAAAATTAAATTATTTTTTATTTTCTTAAGTTGGTGAAGGCTACCCCCTATAGAGGGCTACGGATGTCAACCCAAGGACAGAAATAAAAGTGGTGAAAAGGGCAGGCACAATCAGCTTCATCCCGTGTTTTGGTGTCCTTGGGATATTGCTCTCCCAGCTGAATTACATTTTTGCTGCAGAGTCCCTCAGGTTTTTGCAAGAGCAGTTTTTCTTAGTACTTTCAGATTGCATGTCCAGAAAATGGGATGAGGAAGGACAGCATGGAGGGAAGAGAGAACACAGGGTCAGGTTGGAAGAAAGTGAAACAGAGAATTGTATCTATGACAGGGCCCTCCAAAGCTTCAAAAATAGCTCAAGTGATGAGCCTGACCATTTCCCTTTGAAGCATTGATGTCACCCTGCCTGTGGCAATGATCCACTTACCGGACTGACGATATATTGCTACTGGCAGTTACTCTGAAACTAAAGTCAATGAATACCATTTCTAAATTAAGTAGCCAGAGAATTTTCCTATTGCTTCTCCTATATTTAATTCTTCCTTGTCCAGTAAGTCACAGTGTCTCAACCATTGCCATAACTTTCCCTCACCATTAGAAAGTACAAAGTGCAGATTGACAGAATGGCCTATGTCACTTTTGGTCTGTCTTACCCTTTAACTTTCTAAATTTCTCATTCACATTACCTCTGACTAAGATGGTATTTTCCCCTTTATTACAGCTATGGGCTCTTTGACTAGGTAATAAACTTCATGTAACCAACCACTAGATTCACTGATGCTTTTCTCTCACTGTGTTTCCTCCTGAATAATTCCCCACATCACTTCCCTCCTCTGAAAGCAGGTCCTTTTGGAGCACCAAGTGTGCTCCTTGGTGCTTCAGGTTACATTCTAGATGTGCAAATAAGGTGACCTGTTCAAGAAGACAACCTCCAATTCCCAGGCCAACAACAAATGCCTTACCACCCTTTGCAACCTGACCCCAAACAAGCTGGCTTGTGGCAGCACGGGTCCTTTCCCTGCCTACAAAGTGTCACCAGTAAGTTTGGCAAATGCTAACGAGGCATCGTTACTGCAAAATATCTCTCACACATTTCTCAGTTGCAGGTGCCCCGTAGCACGTGTGCCATCCCCTGGCTCCATATCCTGGGCACACAGTGCTGCTTTCAGCAGCTGTACTGCAGGGACTGCTGTCCCTCAGCCGTAGCAGCATGTTTCCCCACTTTATTTTATTTTATTATTTTTTTTAACCTCCCTGTCCCCCTTGAATAGGCTGTAACTGGGGACTTAAGCACGGTGAAATTATGCAAATCGTCCCACCGGGTTTTTTGTAATGCTAATTATATCAAATGCACGCTCATCAATGAGAATGTCTAATTCCCCTTGCTCATTATCTAGATGTCGCACACTGATATCGAAGCATCTGAAAAAATTAATCGCCTCATAACACAGTGTTTGTGAACTCCTTGCCACCATCTTCACCTCCTGCCTCTGCCCCAGGACCCCCAGGTGATACTGGGCACAAGCACATGCACCAAATTTTCCCCCAAACCACCACTCGTGGCTCCTTCCTACAGTGGAAGGAAGCCTTATCATGAGGCTTTGGTGTTTGATTCACAGAATTGCTTAGGTCTTGTATTTGTGACTTAAATCAACAGGAGTGACACAATGGATATATGCTATATAGTACCCCAGAAAGTGGCATCCGAAGTAGTTCAGAACATACATCTTCGCTACCAAGTTTCCTGCCTATAAAATAGTAATAATTCCTTATCAGTTAATGGGCCTCCTGAGAATGATGTTAATTCAAATTTACGAAGCCATTGGATGCAGGGATGGTAAATACTACAGGAAAACGGGAGAAGATCAGGAGCCCTGTTTGCAGAATGGAGTGCACATATGTATAGTAGATAGCTGATGGATTTGTATACAGCATAGAAAAAAGGAAAAAAGGGGGAAAAACAAAACACCACTTTTTTTTTTCTCTCTGTGCCCGATGCTCTTCCTACATGGTGAACAAAGAAGGAACTTCGAGGGGAAAACAATCTGGCATTGCGTAACGAAGGACAACCGTGGCACCTATGCACGAGGAGAAAAGTAAGTCAGGTATTTCCCGACTCAAAGCGCAGGGCAGCGACACCTTCTGAGGGGATGTGCTTTCATTTACCGAAGCGCTCCCTAAATGTGTGAGTTCAACGTTTGCAGGTTCTGATCAGGTAAAACCCTCAGGAAGACCCTGACCCGTGCCACGGGCTAGATTACTTCCAGACGCTTTTGTCATTCTGTTTTTTTACGCCTTACGAGGATGTTACTATCCTGACAACACACTTGAACTCGTTTTCTTCCCTTGCTCCCAGCGAAGAAGCGCTCGCACATTTACTTACTTCAGTTTTACAGCTTCTTGCCTNCCTCGAGGTGAAAAGTTTGATCCTCTCCTTCCACCCCTTGCCCTCCTTGGGAGAAAAGTTCTTCCTTGTTCCTTTGTATTTCAGGAGGAGAGCTGACTGCCCGTGCTTCAGGGGACAGCGTATGCAGTGCAGCGAGGTTTTACAGCTACCATGGAAGCCTTGCCACTGCCGCTGTCTGAAATAGGTAAAAGCATTGGTAGCTATGCCTGACTTTAGTTCATAGAGACTCTCAGATAAACAAAATCACCAGCACAGCAGGTTCTTCAGTGATGTTACACTATTTCTTCTTATTTTGCTTGGGAGCCCTCACTGATCGCTGTTTCGCTGCTCAAGATGCTGCGCAAACCAAACAAAAAAACCCTAAAACGATCCACGCCTGAAGATCTCTCCGAGTGTATGAGCAAAACCAGTGGAAATCTCTGAGACAATAAGGAAACCTTGAGCCGGTTTTGGTCAGCAGGATGTACAGCAGCATCAGAGCAGCGGCAGCCTGGCCTCTGCCGAGGTGCTGTTAGCACTGCAGAATACACGAGTTTGCAAAAAAGGCTTCAAAAGCAACACACAAAATGCGCTTCACAACAGTG
>WBMY01008182.1:383057-441353 GCA_013397315.1 Donacobius atricapilla | reverse complement strand
TTACTATCCTGACAACACACTTGAACTCGTTTTCTTCCCTTGCTCCCAGCGAAGAAGCGCTCGCACATTTACTTACTTCAGTTTTACAGCTTCTTGCCTTCATTAACACTTTTTTTTTTTCCCCTTTACAAATGGCTTTTCTTCCCTTTGCCCCGGTGCATCTCGGAGGGGGCGGGAGCAGAGGGACCCTGCGGGGGTCCCGGCGGTGCGGCCCGGCCCGAGGNAACCAAACAAAAAAACCCTAAAACGATCCACGCCTGAAGATCTCTCCGAGTGTATGAGCAAAACCAGTGGAAATCTCTGAGACAATAAGGAAACCTTGAGCCGGTTTTGGTCAGCAGGATGTACAGCAGCATCAGAGCAGCGGCAGCCTGGCCTCTGCCGAGGTGCTGTTAGCACTGCAGAATACACGAGTTTGCAAAAAAGGCTTCAAAAGCAACACACAAAATGCGCTTCACAACAGTGAAGCTTTCGCTGCACTCAGCCACAGGATCAAGGACTCTGCAGCTGAAAGGCAAGCAGGGTATACAAAGTGTAATCCGAGCAAGAACAACTCTGGGAGGGAAAGATAATGAAAAAATGCCTGGGATGACAGATCAGCATCTAAAACACAAGGTCAGGGAACCATACAATTATTTAGGTTGGAAGGACCTCTGGAGGACATCCATTTCAACTCCCAGGGATACGGGGGGAGCGGAAGGCAAGGGGTACCTCCCAAGCTCAAAGCAGGCACAGCTGAAGTTGCTCAGGGCATTTGTAATACAAAATACATGTTTTGTTGTAAGGATACATCTAGTGGTGGGAGGCACACAGCCAGTACACAGTGGAAGGAATAAAAACAGTAATAAAAGCAATCTGAAGATAAGGTCCGGCTTGTTCTGGGACTTCTGAAACATCTTTTCAAGCTGACTTACAGAACTTAGAGTATCACAGGGTTTCTAAAAAGTATAAAATACATTTTAATATTAATAGTCATGATTAAGAGGCATAACAATGCTTTTCTATATCATCCAAGTAATGAACCATTTCCAGAAGCATAGGACATATCCATTCTGGAAGTCAAAGGACTTGAAATCCTAATATATTTGTACATGTTTGCAGATACTGTCTGATCCATACGGAATAAGTGTTCTGTGCACCTTTGCCATCTCTCTGACCTTTCACTTGTTTAGTCTTACTTGATAAGGAGACATTTGTTTAATGTTCACATCTGCAAATGACACAAAGTCAGGGAAGTAGTGAATGGCACCTTTTACCTCTGACATACTTAACAAGAATACTAATTCAAGAATTATCACAGTAGGGTGTAGAGGGTCACCTATACAGGTTGAAAAGATTTTGCTAAGTTTACATTCCCATTTAACTGTCCCTTCTTAAATACCATTGCTTCACATGGCTCCTGTTGTTCTAAACACAAGCTTTCAAGTGGTTCTGTTTTGTATTGTTGGACACCACCATACCCTAGAACTTTCAGATTTGTTTGTCTGGCTTTTTTTATACACTGATTAAAAAGAAAAAAAAAAAGCCATAAAGCAAGATAAGGATGAATGACTCATTTCACTAAGAGACAGCGCACACATGTGCTGTTCCTTATCAGCATGTGATGGAATAAAGAACTCCTGAAGCTTACTAAGCAAAAATGCGGAAGCAGAAACTTAGTTAACACCAATTCTCTCTGTCAAACATGAAAAATATCCCAAATCCCTTCTAGAATCCACAGCAATTACTTTTGACTAGGATCCTCAAAACCAAAATGAAACTAATGCAACTAATGAAAATACCCAAAGGACAAAACACAACAGCCCACAGTGGGCCCACCACTGTCTATATGAAACAATTAAGCCTTCAGAAACCCAAACTCAGGAACTTTTCTGCCGTGTGTAACATGACCAGCAGCCCTCTTTATTGTTAAACTGGTTTATAAGATTCATTGAGAGATCAGCTTTGCAGTTATTTATAATTTAGTCAAAATATTTGAGCTAAAATTTCCTCAGCTGGAGGTGGAATATTTATGAAATGTTCCAGGTAAAAATAGTTCCACTATTTTCAGGAATGAATTTACAAGAAAAGATCATGTTTTCTGATGTGCTTTTTGAGAAGTTGTGCGTTGTGGAGGATACTGTAACTTCAGCAGAGGAGCAGCCTCTTCCGAAGGAGTGGCATCTGCCAGCTGACATTTCATTCATACTTGGCAAGCTTGCCAAGAGAAGACAGAGCCAGACTCTGCTGGTAGTGGCCCTGAGAAAGCACAACAGCCGTGACTTGCAACAATCCTGGTGAGCATTAGGAAAAGCCTGTCCCCAGGGCATGTTTCAGCACTGGTGTGGGTACCTCAGGAAGCTGAGGAATCGCCATCCTTGGAGGTGCTCAGAACAAGGCTCTGAGAAACCTGAACGGCCTTGGGGTCCCAAGTACATCCTCTCTGCTCCTGGGGCTTTGGCTGTGCGAGCTTAGGGACAGGCCAGAGGCAGTGGAGCTGAGGGCAGCCTCTGCCCTCTGACTTTGGGGAGAGTTTCCAGAAAGCTCTGCTGGAGCCTCAGCCAGGACTGACCCCCTGCCCCAGGAATGCTTTTAGGCTGCTGCTCTTGCCCTTGGCTCCTGTCTGAGGAGCCTGGCCTGTGCCTGACCATGCAATCTGTGGATCTAGATCCATGGATAAGCTTCCTGACTTGACCCAACACCTGCCTTGTCATGATGGACTAGTCAGGCAATCTCTGGACTGTGACTCATCCTGGTTCAAGCCTCCAGACCTGATCCTGATGCTGACTTCTTACTTTGACCCTGGACCTACCTCATCACCACAAGCTCATCTGATGATCTGGATTCTCAGCTGAACTCGGCTATCTGCCTCTACCTGCCTTTGTCCCCTTGCTCAGATGCTTTCCCTTGCTGGCTAAGCCTCTTCCTCTGCCTGCCTTGTTACACTCCTGGATCTCAGCTCTTATATTCCTTTAGGCAGCTGCCAGCCCTCACTGCCCCCAGCAACCCGCCAGCAGGCAGTCTTGGTGGAGACCTCCAGAGGTCCCTTCCCACCTGAATCTTTCTGTGAACTTATAACAGCACTCTAGCCAAGTTAAAAGGAAAGAAAAAAGTAACTTCTCTGGGTAGGGAAGAAAACATAGCTGTGAAGGCATTGTGTTGATGCTTAGGTGCATGGTGCATTAGATTAGGGAAAGGAGAAAGGACCAGAGGGACAGGGACAAGGAAAGGGGTCAAGGAAGGAGGAAGGTGGTGGAAGGTTTGAAAACGGACTGCAGTGCATCTTCTGTAATTTCACTCTGTCATCCCATAAATCCCAGGACAAAAGGGTAGCAGAAGAGATGCACACAGCTCTGTTTCCTCTCCAGCTGCACTATGTCACAAAGAATTCATGGCAGTCCTGAGTTTTTAAAATAGAAATATCTACTGGCCTACAAGCCCTCTTCCACCTCTCTCCCTGCATCTCTTGGGCACCATTAAATGTTCTTAATCTGCAAATGGATTTCAAGGCTGCTCTGCTGGTGATGAATGGGCTGAGCAAGGGGACAGAGCTGGCTCACCTAGGGTGTATGTCTCACAGGCAGGCTGTGACACAAGGATGTCTCTGTGGAGAGGCTCATCATCTACAGGTCTTCTTGAAGACCTGCTTCTGCAGTCATGTCTCATAAAAGAGATTATAAAAAGGTCTTCAAGGGAGACTGGAAAAATGGATTTAAAACTCAGTATCTCCTAACACAAACCCGTGATGTATTACAATACATTTGTTCCCACAGCAGTCATGAGGTAGGAACTTGAAACCAGATTTATTGCTTATTGAGAATTCTAAAAACTATAAACCCTAGCACTTTGGACTGCATTTCTTGTCACTTTCTCTGACCTTTCCTTTAACATTAAAAAAAAAAAAAACCAAACCACTGTAATGGATCCACTCCAGAATAGCCTGAGACCTGCTGGAAGCCACAGAGAGGCTGTTTTGCAGTGCAATTGGAAAGGCAACCCTTGGCCATCAGCAGGAATGAAAAACTGGGGCTTCTGGCACTGTCTGTGTACAGCTGGATCTCACTTCTGGGGAGATTTATAGGGCTTTCACATACGGTGCAGCCTACAAACGGTGCAAGCAAATAAATTTCACCCCAGCTTCATTCTGTGACATCATTTCTTTTCAACAGTGAAAATCACTCAGACCTGAAATCAATCATCCTATATAGGGGCCAGCAACAAGGAAGTGCAAAGCACTAACGTCAGCATGAGCTCCTGACATGATGATAATACTGGTATCCCCTCTTTGTTTTTTCTGGGGCCATTGGGAATGTAGTTTTTTAAAGTATACTAGTGTTTCCCAAGCCATTTTGCTTTAGATAAATGTATAGCAGTGTGCCATACGTGTGTGTGTGTGTACAGATCACATTTGACATACCTCCTGAAGATTGTTTTGCTAAGGTCTGTGATTTTCTATACAATTAGGAACCTAATTTCTGCAAGATTACTGAAAACTCAGCTATTTTCCTTGACCTCAACAAAGCTTGCTAAATGCTTCAGTTCTTTTGGAAAATTAAGATACTCATTTAGGTGTCCTGAGTTGGACCTATGACTCAAATTGAAACATCTGGTCAAAGGCTTTCCTCAGCCACTGCTAGTAAATTCACTTTGTCAGCACTAAGTACAGTATCTGTGTTCTGATGATCCTCAGAGCTGCCTCAGGCTACAGTGCAGCCAGGAGCTACTTAGAGAAGATGGACTTGCTGCTAGAGGAATTCATGCTGGCCGGACCCGGCCATACTAAATTTGTTTGAAATCCTTGTTCCCCACACTATTTCCTGTACCAAAAGAGTCAGGTATGACCATGTCACGAAGGCACCTCTGTTTATTCAAAACAACCTTTCCTCCTTCAGCTTTGCATCATCACGTTCACCCACAGACAGTCTGCTGCGCTCCCTCAGTTTGCTGTGTCCCACTGGCTTGCTGTAGTTATTGCATGTGTGACTCTGCAATGGTATGGCTTTCCCAGGCTTAAATTTCCGAGTCCTCGATAGGGCCGTTCAGAAATACTGCAGTAGGAAGTGACGGTGAAGATTCATTGGGACGGATAAAGTTTGCGGATGGGAACAGTTTTACTTTAGACTCGGCGTGGTCTCGGGTTGACTTAGTGTCCACAATCTGATGCTTAAGCGTTCCCATCTCTGAGTCCCAGGCTTGCCCCCGTCGCAGTTTCTTGAAGGTGTTACGGAAACCCTCAGTGCTAAAGTAGTAGATCAAGGGGTCCAGCATGCAGTTCATGCTGGCCACCATCATCGTTATAATTAACGCTTGGCGCACGGAGGCCTGGGTTTCTGCCTCAACCTTCATCACCCGGGCCTTTATCATCCCATAAACTGCCAGGATAGTGTTGTAGGGCACAAAGCAGATGATGAAGATGACCAGATTGACCAAGAGGAGACGGACAGTCTTCTGCTGTCGCAGGGTCTTCGTCTGGCTGGGCTGGCAGAGCTCCTGAAAGATCCGAATTGAGCAGTATGTCACAGAGCTGAGAGGCAGGAGAAACCCCAGGATTTCAGCCAGGATTACCAGGGGGAAGAGGTTATTTTGCCACATGTTGTCGCTAAAGCTTTCAAAGCACAGATAAATCGTCTGGTTTTTCACTTTACAGTGGTTTTGCTTGTGGACTATGGCTGTGGGGATGGAGCCCATGAAGATCATAACCCAGACGATGAAGCAGAGGAGCTTGGCCACCTTGGGGCGCCGCAGATGCCGCCAGCGAAGTGGGTGGACAATGGCAACGTAGCGATCCAGGTTGATGCACATGAGGAAGAGGCAGCTACCGTACATGTTGATCTGGAAGACTGAGCCAGAGACCTGGCACAGGATGCTACCAAAGGGCCAGTGGTGGTTGGTATAGTAGTAGAGTCGCAGGGGCAGAGCAAGTGTGAAGCTGAGGTCACTTATGGCCAGGTTCAGCATGTAGATCATCACTACAGACTTCAGGCGCAGGTATCGGACGAATATCCACAGGGCTACCACATTGAGTATCAAACCTGTGATGAATATCAGGGTGTAGCCAGGCATCAGGAGGTGGTGGTTGAAGGTGTAATCCTTGCATGTCTGAGACGTATTGGATGTATTGGATGTGTTGGACGCTGACATGCCCAGCATGGATCAGGGGATGGTCTTGCTGAGGAGGCTGAGCCTGTTGATGGGCTAAGGAGGCGCAAAGAAGAGCACTGAGGGAAGTCGTTCCCGTCTGAGAAGCCACGGGCAGGTCATTCCTGTCATCTGCAGCCGGGGGGTAGATGGGCAATATCTCTCTTGGCTGGCACTGCTTTGGATTGCTGGTCTGCAGTCATCTGGCAGGGATGGTAATATGGAGTCTGCTTCTGCCCCTAGTTCAGCAATTCTTTCCAGTAGTTATGAGGTTATAAGGTGATGGAGAATCATTGCTAGCTGTCAGTCCAAGTCCTGATCAGAGTGGAAGACCAAAACAGAAGAATTTCAGGTGGTGGAAATCTCTTGAAATGTTAAAATTTCACCATGGTGGCTTCTGCAGCAAGAACTCACAAAGAAACCAAAAGATGAGGGAAAATGGACCCTAGAAAAGTGAGTAATTACATGACAGAAGAAGACAGAGCACAGAGAAGGTGGTTGTTGTACAGAATCATTTATCACTCAGAAAATGCACTTTGCTTTGATCACTGCTGAGAGCACATGAATACTAGAAAGGGACACCACAAGCAGACAGGGAAAGTAGTTGAGGCAGGTCCAGAGAAAGAGAAAGAAAAAGAGAGCAGTGTTTTGAAGGAAAAATGCTGACTGGAAGGAACTTGAAATAAAAATGGCATAGTACTGTTTCATATCAGAGAAAAAGGACTTTGTACATCCATTTCAGATTAAAAATGACAGTACAGTTATACCTGACTCCACCCAAGCTCCTTTTCTTACGT
This sequence comes from Donacobius atricapilla, assembly GCA_013397315.1. Taxonomy (NCBI): domain Eukaryota; kingdom Metazoa; phylum Chordata; class Aves; order Passeriformes; family Mimidae; genus Donacobius; species Donacobius atricapilla. The sequence goes on along the minus strand of WBMY01008182.1, from coordinate 434,439 downwards.
AAAACAAGACACACAAACCTGAGTTCCAGTGACTTAGAGTTCCTTATGTTTCTTACATCCACACAGTTCCTTTGGTGTCCTTACTTGCATGGGACCAGTGGTGCTTATTTGGATTGTATGTCCTCATTTTGCTGCTTATAACACCCTGAAGCTTGAAGCAGCCCATGTCCCAGCACAGCCATGGAGGGAAGCACAAAAAAAAAGGAACTGCTGTGGTATTCATGTAGACAAACGTGACTTCAAGGCAGTGTGAGGCTGGTAACCACCCTAGGTACTAACTAGCAGCACTGTCCAAACACTGATGAGCTGAAGTGAGCCCAGTGGAAGGCCACCAAAATGGTCTGTGGGCTGGAGCCATTGTGCCATGAGGAGATGCTGAGGGAACTGGCCTTGTTCAGCTGGACAAGAGAAGGCTCCCGGTGATATAATTGCAGCACTGAGGTTTGCATGGCAAGGTTTTGGTAGCTGGGAGGGCTATGGGAGTGGTTCTGTGAGTGTGGCAGAAATTTCCTGTGCGTCTGATACAGCCAATGCCAGGAGGGACCTGCCACTGGCCAAGGCTGAGCCCATCAGTGATGGTGGTAGCACCTCTGGGATAACAAAAGGGGAAAAGTTACTGTGAGACAGCATTTGTAGGCAGAGAAGGGAAATGAGAATATGCGATAGAAACAGCTCTGCAGACATCAAGGTCAGTGAAGAAGGAGGGGAATGAGGTGCTCCAGGCACTGGAGCAAAGATTCCCCTGTTGCCCCTAAAGAAGCTCATGGTGAACCCATGGTAGAGCACTCTGCTCCTGAAGGACTGTACCCTGTGGAGGGGACTCACACTGGAGCAGGGTTTGGTGTGACACACTTCCCCACAGTTATTTGCAGGGGTCAAACAGGGACTCCCTCATGAGAGTCCATGTAGACTGTGACTTACTTCAAAAGGAAAGTAGAAATTTCTGTCTAGAGAATATCTTTACATGAGGTTGATATTACTCAGCCACTTGACAGGCATGTCAAGCATGTCAGACCATCTGGATGGCATTGGGTGGCAATGCACAGATCCAGAGAGAATCTGCTGCAGTCAGAAGTGTGTGCTGACCTCACAGAGAGGAAGAGAATCATTCTGGTAACAATATGTTAAACAATGGAAGTGGAAACCTAATACAAGAGTGTAGCCAGCTACCAACTTGCCCATCCTTTTTTGTTGTTGCGCAGGTCCATCACCAAAACAGGTTTCTCAGAGAATCTCTACTGGTTTATCAAACCGTATCTGAGTGGATTCTACCCTTCCTGGTGGATGAATACTTTGCATGAAGTCTCATGCAAGTTTGGAGCATAAGATAAGCTGACAAGGCAAAAGTGCAAGAATGTTGTTGGTTTCAAGTGAAATGTTTCATGCTTCAAAAAATGTCAAGGAGAAGCATCACCAATGGTCAAAGAAGGTGATTGTCCTGCTTGCTTTGCCATGGTAGAGCCTTGCCTTGAGTCCTGTGTGCAGTTTTGGGCAATATAAAAAAGACATTGAACTATTAGAGAGTGTGCAAAGGAGGGCCATGAGGATGGTGAAGGACCTTGAGGGGAAACCGTGTGAGGAGCAGCTCAGGTCACTTGGTCTGTTCAGCCTGGAGGAGACAGAGGGGAAACCTCATCATGGTCTACAGCTACCTTGAGAGAGGAAGAGGAGGGGCAGGCACTGATCTCTTCTCTGTGGTGACCCATGACAGGACCTGAGGTAATGGCCTGAAGCTGTGTCAGGGAGGTTTAGGTTGGATATTAGAAAAAGTTCTTCACCCAGAGGTGGTTGGGCACTGTAAGAGGCTCCACAGGGCAGTGGTCACAGCACCAAGCCTGACAGAATTCAAGAAGTGTTTGGACAATGCTCTCAGGCCCAGGGTATGATTCTTGGGATGTCCTGTGCGAAGCCAGGAGTTGGACTTGATGATCCTTGATGATCCTGATGGGTCCCTTCCAACTCAGTATATTCTGTGATTCTACAATTCTAGGAGAACATGTCAACTTTTGCTAGAGCCAAAACCCTGCAATGAATTGCAGACTGAACAGACTGGTCATACTCTATCTTGATGGAAACAAAGTTATTGAGACTGTGACTTAGTGAGTGACCATGACCTGCTGTAACACATACTCAGACCAGCCAGATGTCAGGTGAAAAGGATTTATCTCTACAGACAGGGTGTTTTTTCAAGCTTTCCGGAGGTATTCAATTTATAGATCTAAAGAATATAATAGATAAGCACAATCCATGCTGTGTTGGGCTTTCTACCACTAATACGCCATCTGAAATGGTAGATGGTGAAGGGAGTATGTTAGAACTGTACAACACTGCCTCAAGTTGTCTTCCTGCTTTCAGCATAAATTGTAGCTCAGGAATTTCTTGAGCCACAGGTGACCTAGTTGTTTTCAGTAGTCTTCAGGGAACTTATATTTAATTGGTTTTCTTTCAGTCATTTTTTGAGTTGATCTAAAATTTACTATCTACATTATCCAGTGCCAGGAGTGCCAAAGGGTTCCACAACTTACTTGTGCCTCAGGTGAAGAATCAATTCCATATACCCATCTCTGATTCATGATCTACTTGATTCAATTCTTACCTTTAATGCTAGAACAGACTGGGAAAAACCCTTCCCTATTCACCCTAATTTCATGGCTGATAATATTATATATGTCTACCACATGCCCACTCAGCACCATTTTTTTTTTTTTTTGGCTAAAGGGTCCTTTGTCTTCATAGTTTTCCCTTGTAGAGAAGCTGTTCTGTACTTTTGAACATCCTTGTTGCCCTTCTCAGCACTTTTCCACTTTGGCTACAGCCTTTGTGAGCCCTGTGTTGGGGTGTTGGAAACATGCAGTGCTGATGATGTGGATGCACTAAGCTGCGTAGGTGTAGATCTCATTTGCAAGTGGTAATGGTCAGTTCAGTTTGCTTTTTCCCATCACTTCACTAGATAAAATTTCAGCTGTTAGCTTAAGCCTAGTCAATCACACTTCTCTTAAGCTCTGCAGTTCTTTGCAGCCAAACCTCATCTTTTTAAACTTGAATAATTTTATGTCTCCAACAGATTTGTTATTTTATTATTCATCCCTCATGAATAAGTCAAATAGTCCAAGCTCCAGCACAGGTGTCTGACAACTCCACTGAGAAAAACAACCATCTACCTTCATTCTCTGTCCCTTCTTTTAGGCACTTTTTATCCAGGTAGGAACATTAACTTTAAAATTTTTTAAGTGCCATTGGTGAGACTGCCTTTGTGAGCCTTCTGGAAATCCACATGGGCCACTGTTCACATGCTTATTGAGCCCTTTAAGGAAGAACTGTGGGAACAGCATCCATTTATAAAAGCCATGATGACTTTTCCCCAGTAATTAGATCTGACCACATGCCAATTGATTTTTTTTTCCCTTAGCTTCTACTAATTTGTTCAGCAAAACCATCAAGCTCCCTGGGTTGAAACCCCTTTAGAGCCTTTTTTTAAATTGAGTCTGCCTTTAAGAGCTGTTTTAAGCAAAGGTTCTATAGCACAATTAGTCAGCTCTTCCACCCTTCAGTTATTTTTGGACCTCTGGGGTAGGAGCCGTGTGGTTTCAGACACTGTTTAGTTCATCTTGCTGCTCCATGGTTGATCCTACTACTGTTTTGACCAGAGACAGTCCTTTTATGAACTTCCCATAAAGAGAGATTCTGCTGTGGAAATCTCCCAGGCTTTCATGATATGAATACCAGTGAAAGAAACCTGTTCATTTTTTTGCCCACCATCATATTTTCTTTCTTTTCTGAGTGGTCTTGCCTTACATACCCTAGCCTTTCAGCCTTCGAGACACTGAACAACACAGTTCTAAACTTGTAGCAAAGATCACTGAGAGCAGAAAATAGATTGGGATTTTTGAGGGGATATTTTTTTTTCGTGGGTAGATGGAAACACAGAAGAAAGAATCTGCTATGGTGTTGGTATGAAGCTAAGCTGATAGTCTCAGACTTGCCATAAAAGATACCATGACCAAGACCTGAAATGAGATGTATGCAGACACAGTCATTGGAAAGATGAAGCTGTGGGTGCTGAGTTTCTCCAGTGAGCTTTGGAGGCCCTGCTTTGACTGTGCCTCTCTAAAAAGGTAGGTATCTATGGGTAGATAAAGCAGACTGGCAGCAGGGAGACCGATTATCCTTGCTGGTTAATGTCTGAGAGTCAAAATGCATGTTCCTTGTGGCTGCCTCTAAAAGAACCCCAAGTACTCATTACTCTGCACAAAAGCTGCCAAGAGATCTCAAGCCACCAGCTGTGTCAGGAGGCAGTGGTAGCACAGCTGAACAATCCCCCTCCTCACAACAAGATGCTCTCTTTAAATCCTGAAGAAACTTTCTGTTTGGTGACTGACCTTATGTGTCCCAGGAGGTGGAGGAAGCTTTATTTTCCTCTTCAATTTGAGCCCCTGAATACCATCAACTGCCAAGACTGTGACTTTCAAAATCCATGGGAATTTGACTTTTTTCTTTTGGAGGGTGAGAAGCCCTAAATGTACTCCCATACAGGGTGCAGAACAGGCAGGCATGCCCTGAGATGGGATGTGTGCCTGGCATCTTGCTGCCTGGTCTTGGGAATACTCTCTCTCCTGGCACTGTCTTACTACAAGTCACTGCCTCCAAACACTACAAAAATGATGAAGAATCTGAGTATGGGGCTGAGAAATGAGGTGGAAAAAGAAAGCTGGAATAATACTGATGACCATGCTGCAGGGTCAGTGTTTCTGTTTGTGGCTTGTCACTAAAACCATGGGGAGTTTTAGGACTACTGTGAGAATGCAGAGAACAAATATGGAATTGTGGTGCATAAGTTAAAACACAAACTGCATGAACTTGCTTACTTAATTCAAAACCAAAGAGGAAACAACAAAAATGCGTCAAGCCTCAGAAAATGCACCCAACTTTACTCTAGAAATTGGAGATATAATAAATAAATGTGGGTGCTTTTTACCTGCTGGTGGTGATATTCAAGCCCCACTTTTCATCTTTTTTTCTACTCAAGAAATTAGATTTTTGTGAGGATTAGAACCTTGAAGACATTCAAGACATAGGATAGCTTGTTTTTAATGAGAGATGCACAACATAAAAGCTGAAACCTCAGTATTTAACTCAAGAGGTTTGATCACAAACCTCTTTTCTATTGCCTCCTCCTTAGAGATGCTACCCCTCTTCATCTCCTGAGAGATCATCTCCTTTCCTCCCGTGAAAGAGGGGTCGCATGGTGGGCACCCTGGCAAGTAAGCTCTGCAGGCTGCCTGTGCTTTTAGTATCACAGGATCCCAAAGAAAGCCTCTGTTTGAATAAATACTGAGACGTGCCTTGCACCTCTAGGTCCAGAGGGCAACTGAAGGGGGGCAGATGTCCCCCCGTGCTCCGTGGTCAGGCCTGGCAGCACGTGCACAGCAGCTCACGGGGACTGGTGCCCAAGGTGCCAGACCATCCGTCTCTCCAGATGTTCCCGTCTGCCTTACCTCACTGCTGGAGAAGAGCCAAATGTGGATGCCAGCTCGCTGCGTGGTGATTGCTCCCACTGCAGAGGTCTCAATCCGGGCACCAAACCCACAAAGCAGCTTGGATCCAAACAGAACCAGGCAGAGTCTTCATCCAAATCACAGCTGTCCCCTACCGCGCTACGGCTGATTCTACATCTGGCACGCTGCAGCTTGACTCTTCTCCTTTCTCACTTCCTGATGCACTTCTGCCTGGCTACAAAGCATGAACTTTGTTATCAAAAGCAGATAAGCAAAACCACATCCTACAACAGCAAATGCAATCATGAGAGAAGCAGTACCCAGGTGTCCTTGCAACTGAGGAGACCTGCCCTGGGTCATAGTGCCAAATACTTGCTTGTCTTGCTAACTCAGCCACCCCCAGAAATGACAGAGGAAAAATAAAACATCCCTCTCCCCAAAATATTGCTAAACAGGAGGTAGAAGTGAAATATGGGAAGTGAGAGCAAAGTTGATTTAATTGCTAGCCCACACAAAGACCTGGAGTCCTGTCACTCCCACCGACTAGGGGGCTTTGGGATTGAACTCCTGCCTGGGGGCCCAGCTGTGCACCACTGGCATGTGGCAGGGTCCCAAAAAGAATCAGGCTCCGAAGAGGAGTCATTGTCTGTGGCAAGCAAAGGCATGTTTGCCACGAACCTCGGTCCCTGGCGTTCAAAGCTACAGGAGGCACAGTGCTATGAAAGTACAAGGGCTGATTCACCAGGACATCTGTGACCTGGCACTGCCACGTGTAGCTGCGAAGGGAGCTGACCTTGTGCAGAGCCCATCTGGCACTCTGTTGCTTCGAGTCCTGTTTCTGCTTTGGCAGTCTCAGCACACCTGGAAGACACGACTCATGGTGACACTCCTAATCCCACTGTTGTCCTGCCCCAAGAACAGCTGCCTGGGGAATTTGCTGTGGGCTCCCTTTCTCTGCAGTCCTTGCCTGCTGGTGTTTGATTTTCTCACTCCCTGCCTCCCTTATTCTGCTGTTAGACTCCTCATTCAGGGAATGACACACCAAGGGATATATGTTCCTGCTGCTCATAAATCCTTGGAGGGCACAATAGCACCCGAACCACTGAGCTCACCCTGCTTCTTTTCAGTGCCTCTCTTTTTTACCCAGACCCCTTTTGTCCCTTGCTAGTTGCTGGGATCTTTGTTCTCACTGCTTTTTGTGTCTCATCAGTTCCCGTCAAGGCGTTGCTACTGATAAAAGCTTGCAGATATGCCACGGGGGGTGTCCTTTGTCTAAGGAGTGTCTGACACATTCTGTGGGAACTTCCCCCTCCCCTGCAGCCCTCACCCCTCACACACATGAGCACACACCTGGCTGAGCCCGGCAGTCCTGGCTTTTCCATGTGTGAGAAGACAAGGACAGAGTGGCACCCAGCCCAGCCCATAGCCCCACAGCATCCTCACCCAGCAAAGTTCACTCACCTCCCCGGATCTCGGTGCATCAGCCCACGAACTCTGTGTCCCCTCACCCAGGTGGGCTCACACGTCTGCCCCTCACTGTCTCTTGGAGGCTCAGCTCGTGGGGAAGAGCAGCTCAACCCCTGGCGTTTCCTCACCGCTGTCTGAGTGAGCAGCAGGTAAGACCAGATTACTGGGGTGTGTGTTGGAGGCTACACCCTGATGCTGCAGATCCCAACATGCCTGCCACCCCAGAGTGCTGGCTCCAGAAAGCAGGAGCAAGGACCCAACAGGAGGAGGGATGCAGGGAACTGGGAAGGCAAGGAGAGAGGTGAAATGCACACTACGAGAGAGAGGCTGCTCAGGTCTGAAGGGATGACTGATAAATCACAGTGCTATTCAGATCTCTGTGCAGCAAAATGTGGGAGAGCAGAGCAAAGGGGTGAATCCCTTTGTGAAAGAAGCACAGCAGGGCCAAACAGCCCTGCTTCACTTTCTGAATGATTCAGACAGGAAAAGCAGAAACCTGTGGCTGCGAAGGAGTCTTACCTTCTAAGGTAGTGGGAAGAGCTGGCTCTTCCCAGGTTGGGGGAATGGCAGTCTTTTGTCCTAGGACATTTCCGCTCCCTGGTCACATGGCCCACATTTTCCCGGGCTCCCAGGGGCTCTTAGGAAAGGGCTACCGAATGAGAAGGGGGGCAGCCACCCCATTATGTCTCCTAGGAGAAGGGCAAGGGACTGATCTTGGGGAGGGACAGTCCATGGGAAGGAAAATGAGGGAGATGAAGGGAGACCTGCCCGGGAAAGAGTTAAGAGAGCCAGGGAGCACATGGGCTGTGTCTTTTTGTTGTAGCTATGTGGGCTGCAGGGCAGAAAAGAAGAATCTCCAACCTGGAGGAGGCAGATGAGGGAGTGTCTTCAAGAACAGTGGATGCGGGTGAGGGAAGCAGCACGTCTTCCCCTCTCTGCTCCCATGAGCTGTCTCTGCAGGGAAACTCAGTGTCTCCCGAAAGGGCTTGGTGACAAAGCGATAATGAGCTGGTGGGTCTGGCAACGGCTGCTTGGTGCTGCTGCTTTCTTCTTGTGTGGAAAGCTCTGTCTTCTGCTGAGCGGGTCTTGGGCTGCTTCCTGCTGAAGAAGTGACTGGACTGTGGAGGAAGACAACCGCATCACCTGCTGACGGGAAGGTACAGGCCACGGGTGTGACACAGATGCTGTCCCCATTCATGTGAGCACCCTGTGATGGATGCCCAGCCCAGAGCCCTAGCTCAGAGCTCTCTCACCATGCTGCCCAAGCTGTAGCATTGGTGTGGGCAACCTCGCAGGGCCAACCCAGCAGGGTTCTGCAGGCTACAGGGTCTCCAGTGCTGGCAGGCACACCTGGACAGCCCACGGTCACTGCCCAGGGCTGGCGCTACCCCTGCTTTGCAGTGTTGGGCTGGAGCTGCTGTGAAAGCCACTATTGGGCAGAGGCTGTGGGATTCAGGTGGCTGCTGTACTGGTGTTGAAGGTGGTGAAGTTTGCCACAGACAGGATGGAGCTGGTGTGGCTGTACGTGATGCTGATCCCTGTGCAGCATGCCGCTGCCGTGACCTGGCTGTAAATATGCTTTGTGCTTGTGTTGTCTGAGTTGGAAAGCCATCCAGGGGAGGCGCTGTCTCCAAGGAGAATAGAGTGAGAACAGGGTGGAAGAAGGAATCTGGGCAACCAAAAAGCAGAAGAGGCATGTCTTGGGAGCATGGAGGGAGAGGGATGGTAAGGCTGAAGAGAATGGGCAGCAAGAATGTCCAGTTCACAGACAACATGGCCACAGCCACTTCCCTGCCCCATTTCTGCTCTAAGATATGGCTAGAGAGGGTTAGTCTTGCAGAGGCAAGGCCCTGGCTCTAGGCCATCTGCAACTGAACCTCTCCCCTGCCCCACAGGTCCCTGGCCAAGCAGGCAGTCCTCCAGGACCCCAGGGGCTGTGATGGCTTGACAGGGCTGGTGGAAGAGCAGCTTTAGTAAATTAACCTTAGTAAATCTTACCTATGATCCCACCACCAACACGGCCACTGCCTTTGTGCTCACTATACGTATGTTTCACTCTTGCTGCTGGAACTGCTCCACCTTGCAGGGGCTGCAAGTCTTCCACAAGGCCACCATCCAAGGTCAGCGAGGGAGTGGTGGCACAGGAAGGCTTGGCATGGTGTCCCTCCAGTGTGTCCCCTTGACACATCAGCTTTCCTGGGCCAGTGTGCAAGGGTCGCACTGGAACCATTCCCAGAGTGGCCAGTGCCTTCTTCCACATGCTAACATGTCTGTCAGCACAGAGCAAACTGAACTGAATGCTCTCACACGTATTAGCATTCTGGAGAAATTTCTTCCCATTTGGCCAGATTTGGCATTTTGGTCCCATTGGCCCACCCTGGGTACCAGCTCTGCTGACTGGTAAATTTTCTCCCTGACCCTGCCACCCATCCTGCCACAGAGCCATGTCACTGACTCCCAGCCTTGGGAGCAGCTGCACTGGGAGAACATCCTGACATGTATTTCTCCTGATCAGTCTGCATCTGAAGGCATCCTTCCTGCATGCAGTGACAGCCTCTTTTCCCACGCTGTGCCCCGTTAAGTGCCTTTGCCCTCTGCAGACTGCTGCCCTTTCTTGTCCCACGGCAGGCACGAGGGAGTCTGCTTTCATCCACTCCATCTCTGCTGCCAGCATTGCTTTTGCCGTGTCCCGTGCCTGCAGCCACGAGGAGCTGTACAAGTGTGGCTGCAACAGGAAGATCCGAGGAGTCAGCCCTGAAGGTGAAGGAAGAAGTGGGTGGCAGGGAGCAAGTGGCAGAGGGGAAGGACCATGGGGGAGACAGCCCGGAAAAGGAGACACTTTCATTCTCCACAGGTCTTGGGGAGATCCTCTCAGGGCTTGTCTTTCCTCATCTCAAGGCCACTTTCCCTCTGCAGGTTTCCAGTGGTCAGGCTGCTCTGATAACCTGTCTTACGGGATTGCCTTCTCTCAGGCCTTTGTGGACAGCCCTGAGAGGAGCCGTGGTGACTCCTCCAGCTGAGTGCTCATGAACCTGCACAACAATGAGGCTGGGAGGAAGGTAAGGGCAGGAACAAGGGCTGGGAGCAAGCCTGGATGCAGGGGCTCCTCCCTGGCTTGGCAGAGCTCAGTCCAGCCCCCATACCGCAACAGGCACTGCAGGCAGCCCCGTGCTCCCAGAGGAGGCTGCATCCTGCTGCCTTTCCTAGCCCAGCACTGTTCTGATTACCCTGAGCTGGCTCCTGCCTGTGTGGAGGGGGGTCCTTGCCTCCCCTACACACTTCTTTCTGTGCAGTCTCCTTTGCCTCACAGACCCCACCTATGATTTAGGAAATAATTTACTCTGTTCTGCTCTGAAGGGCTTCCCTGCCCCTCAGCTCCTCTTCAATAAAGAAAGACATCTGCAGGAGCTGCAGTCAGATCTGGTCCCTTGAATATCCTCCACCTCTGGCCAGATCTGTTCCCCTCCCCACAGCTCCGCAGGTCAGAACAGCTCCCCATCCCTCTCTCTGCCTCAGGGACTTATCTTATAGACCCAAACCATCATGTTTCCCACAGAGTGGATCTTCTGTTGACATTGGCCTGGCTTAAAAAGACACTTNCTCCCCTTCCCCTTCCCTTCCCCTGATCTCCAGCCCCATGGGTGGAGTGTTGGGGGAGCAGCAGCACATGGGAGGTGTTGGGCAGGGTGTCCCTGGTCAGGCTGGCAGCTGCCTCCTGCTCCGCAGGATCTCCTGGCCCACATGAAGGTGGAGTGCAAGTGCCATGGTGTGTCGGGCTCCTGCAAGGTGCACAGCTGCTGGAAGGTCATGCCTCCTTTCCACCAGGCGGGCAACGTCCTCAAGGAAAAGTTTGAGGGGGCAACAGAGGTTTACCCGAAGTGGGTCGGTTCCCCCAAGCTCCTGGGGCCCGAGAGCTCTCGCTTCAAGCCCTACACAGCTCACAACCTGGTCTACCTGCTGGCCAGCCCGGACTTCTGCGGCCGGGACCCTCGCACGGCATCCTCGGCACCCCCGGCCGCCAGCGCGGCCGGACATGGCTGGCCACGGACAGCTGTGGGCCGCGGTGCTGCGGCAGCGGCTCCCACACGGGGAGTTTGGGGAATGCTGCGGCTGCAAGTCCTGCCTGTGCTGCTCCATCAGGTGCAAACAGTGCCGGCACCTCGTGGAGGTGGCACAGGAGCCGCTGAGGGGACTGCAGAGCCGCAGGGCTGATGCCCAGGGGGCCATCAGCTCCTGTGTGCTCCCCACGCTGCACCCTCCCACCAGCTGCGGTGGGCTGTTGTGGTTTGAAAAATTTTTCCGGATGGAGGGTTGGAGGACACAAGCCAAATAAACCGCTAAACTTGAGAAAAAAACCCAGCCACGGTGGAAAGCAAAGTGCACACAAAAGCTTCTTGCTCACATGCTGCGTTTGGGACCTGGACAGTCCCTGTCTCTGGTCCCTCCCCTGTCTCTGGACGTGCAAGAAATGCCTTCTCCAGTGCTCAGCTATTCCTTTGGCTGGAGAAATGTTTCCAAGAGGAGTTCCAGAAGCTGCCACAGTGAGGCTCCCCTCATTCAGTCTGACCTCAGTGCCAGGGAATGTTATGGAACAAATTATCCTAAGTGCAATCACACAGCACAACCAGGGATTCAGCCCTAGCCAGGATGGGTTCATAAAAGGCAGGTCCTGCTTGACCAACCTGGTCTCCAGGTGACCTGCCTAGGGATGAGGGAAAGCCTGTGCATGTTGTCTACCTGGACTTCAGTGAAGCCTTTGACACCACTTCCCACAGCATTCTCCCGGGGAGGCTGGCAGCCCATGGCCTGAACCGGGCATTCTTTGCTGAGTTAAAAACCGGCTGTGTGGCTGGGCCCGGGGAGTGGTGGTGGGTGGATTTACATACACCTGGTCACCAGAGGGGTTCCCCAGGGCTCAGTACCGGGGCCAGTCCTGTGCAAGAACTTTATCAGTGATCTGGGTGAGGGGATCGAGGGCACCCTCAGTCCGTTTGCAGGAGCTGGGTGGGAGTGTTGATCTGCTGGAGGGCAGGAAGCCTCTGCAGAAGCATCTGGACTGGCTGGATCCATGGGCTAAGGTCAACTGTGTGAGGTTCAATAAGGCCAAGCGCCAGGTCCTGCTTTTCAGTCAGAACACCCTCAGGCAGCACCACAGGCTGGGGGCAGAGTGGCTGGGAAGCTGCTCAGAGGAAAAGGACCTGGGGGTGCTGATGACAGCAGCAGAACATGAGCCAGCTGTGCCCAGGTGGCCAAGAAGGCCAACGGCACCTGGCCTGTGTCAGGAATAGTGTGGCCAGGAGGACCAGGGCAATGATTGTCCTCTTGTATTCTGCACTGCTGAGGTCACACCTCGAGTGCTGACCAGTTCCGGGCCCTTCACTGCAATAAAGACACTGATGTGTTGGAGTACGTCCAGAGAAGAGCAACAAAGCCTCTGAAGGGTCTGGAGTGGCTAAAGGAGCTGGGGTTGTTTAGCCTGGAGAAAAGGAGGCTCAGGAGATTCCTGACCACTCTCTACAATTCCTTGAAAGGAGGCTGCAGCCAGGTGGGAGTTGGTATCTTCTCCCAGGCAACCAGCCACAGGACAAGAGGAAATGGCACCCAGCTGTGCTAGGGGAGGTTCAGGCAGATATTAGGAAAAAAATTTCTTCACTGAAAGGGTGGTCAGGCATTGGGACAGGCTCCCCAGGGAAGTGGTGGAATCACCACCCCTAGAAGTGTTCAAGAAACAAGTAGACGTGGCACTTTGTGCTATGGTTTAGAGGGCATGGTGGTATTTGGTCAAAGGCCTTGACTATCTTGAAGGTCTTTACAGACTTGAATCATTTTTTGATTGCTGCCTGGAGAGGCTCTGAAACCTCTCTTGCCACAGCTGCACCTCGCTGTCTCCCTCCTTCACACTCAGCACCTGGTAGGTCTTGTTACGCTTGCATTCCACGCGAGTCACCTGCAAGGACAGCCGGGGTTCGTAGGAGCGGCACCACTGCCCATCCTCCCCCAGGGAAAGAGACCTCCATGACGGATGGCATCTGGGGGCTGGGATGATGGGAACACCAGGGGGAAGAGGGGAGGACCAGCTGAACTGACAGCTGAACTGTGTGTTTGCTAGGATACAGCCCAGTCCTCTGTCCTGCTCTGGTGATTTGGGGTTTTGTTACTGCCTAGGAAGCTCCCAGCAGATGGGGGAGATCCTGCCCTTCAGGGATATACAGGGATATCACCCTTCACATCATCCATGCAAATCCCACCCACCAGTGACACCCCAGTTGTGCTGGGGCCACTATTTGTCCCCCCACCTCCCCCAAACACACCCAATTCTGTCCTTCTAGAAGGTAAAGCAGTGAGCCAGTGAGTCCAGCAGGGACTTGGGGCTGGCTGTGGAAGGGCCAGCCATGGAAGAGCAGGCTGTGCAAAAGGCAGCATAGCTGGTTCTCACCCTCTCGTTGTAGATGGTCTTCAGGAGGCACTGGTAGCTCTTGAACATGCAGTAGTTGGGATGCTGAACTCCACTCGAGTCACAGATCTGGTGACAAGGGAATGAAGGTCAGAGAAAGAAGAGAAGGAGGAATGGGAACATCCACTGATGGTCACCCACCTTTCCTGAGCCATCCCAGTCTTGGAAGTTGTCATAGTCTACCTTCAGCCAGAATGATACAGCAGGATCCTTACAGCCATAGATGGCCATCCGGCTGCACCAGTACTCTGACCTCATCCCTCTCAACAAGTCCATGTTATAGTCCTCCAGGGTATCTGAGGAGCTGGACTGCAAAGGGGTAGCATAAAGTGAGCCACGCTTCTTCCTCCCCTTCCCTAGTTCCCAGCAGGGCATACAGCTCTCTTGGTACCTTGCCCTCTACATCCTCGTACTGGGCTGAGATCTGAGGGTTGATATAGGTGGAGAAGCTGCCTGAATCGCAGTGAACGCGGCTCAGGGTCTTGATGTTCTGGCACTGCTCCCTCTTCAGCGAGCAGAAAGCACAGTCGGGGCACAGGTCCCTGTGGTGCCGCCCGAAGCTGTCACACACCTGGGGTGGATCCAGCAGGGAGTCAGGGGGGAAAAGGAGACTGAGAACCTCCCAAAAGAGGAGGCTGAGGAGTTCCCATATTCCTGGCTTGGAGCCTGCCTCCCTGGTCACCCAGGTTAGCTTCTTGCAGGAGGTGGCCTGCACACAGTAGGGGCCAGAGGTGGACATTGGTGTCTTTACCAAGTCTCCAAACCCAAAGACTCTTTTCTCCATCTCCTTCCAGGCCATGGTAAGCATCGATGAGAGGCAATTTCCCTCCAGCACTGCGTAGCACAGGACCAGCACTGCCTCATCGTTCTGCAGGGCTAGAAGGCTGACAGAGAAGGGGAGGAGTGAGTAATCTCATTCCTTGTCACAAACTGAAAAGGTGCATCTTTAGTTAGAAACTGAAAACAACCCCAAAACAAAGCAAAAAATCCTTTCCCAAAGAAACCTTGGACTCTTGGCTAAACTGCACAGAGGAATGGGGCTCTCTGCAGGATCTGTGCACACCTGTGTGACACAGAGGCTACATGGGGGTTGCTGTGCATTTTGGGGCATGTGAGAGGGACTGGATGAGGAGCACAACTTGAAGAGCTTTCCCAGGGCCCCTGCAGCAGCTGCTGCCTAATTTCATCCAGCTGAGTGCACAGTGAGGAGGTGTTTGTTAGATGTCTGCGCAGCCCTGTTTGGGTCACACATTAAGCCTCCCTCCCAAGTCTTTGACAGAAATGGGGAAAAACTTGTTGACCATTGAATTAACTGTTCATCTAAACTGACACGGGTAGCTGAAAGTAGAAAATTTAAGGACAATGGGATCAGAGCAATGAGAATATTTGGCATCTCTTAGGAACAATAGAATTTGTAAACATGGTACAGAACAGTTAGCAGACAGGGATCGTTGGTTTCAATCATTGTCAATGATGCAGAAGAGGTAAACATGCTCATTAGATATTTGCCTCTTGCATCTGGAAACAAAGCCAGTGATAAATAAACAAACTTTGATCTGACAGAGAGTAAAAAAGAGCAGCAACTGCTTATGTTAAAACGGTCTTAAAATCCATGCATGGGCTAACATGTATGGACAAGCTTTCCTGAGATTAGCTGAAACTTCTTGGAGACCTTCAGATTAGCATTTAGAAAAAGAATAAAGAAGAGGTGGAGAACCTGAAGGAAAGTCATGAAAATGAGATTTCCTAAGGCCTGGAAAACCTTCAGCTAGAGGTAGAAGCTAAAAAAGCATCACTCAGCTGAGCAAAGACACCAGTCGGTACCCACTCAGTCACTCAGCCCTTTGGTACTGAGGAGGGTTTCAGCTGGAAAACTCTCCTTATCAGCAGGTGGAAAAGTAATGACTTTTGGTGACTGGAATTTGGGGCAAGGTCCATTCAAACCAGAAGCAAACGGCATCTTCCTGACACCAAGGATGTTGAGCATGGGGACAGCTGATGGGTGCTTCCTCCACAGTTTAGAGACATCAAAAAGATATCCCAAACTTCTGTTAGGAGAGGAGTCTGCGGCTCAACCACATAGCACTGTTGTTTTCTTCAGGGCTCATGAGACATGACTTCATGTCCTGTGCTGAGCAGGAAGGTCAGGGTGCAGGATCAGGGCAATTCCTAGGCCTGAATGTTAAAAGACATTGAGCCTCACAGAAAACTGAGTTGTGCCACCGGCCTGAGTTTACCTAGAAATTCTGCTATGCTCTCTGTCACATCCTTTTCCTCCACTATCTCTCTCTCCATCTGTGAGGTTTTCTGGCCTCACAGTTGCAAATTTATGAGCTGATTTACCACTTCTGGGTGAGTATAACAGCACTGCTGCTGGCTCTCTCCACTTGCTGACACTCTGCTGAGCTGTTTGTGGATGCACAGAGGTTTCACCATGCTTCAGGGAAAGGGATGGGTCTGTATAAAGCGATTTCCTAATGCAAATCCCTCCCCAGCTTAGTACCTCTGCATGTTATTGTCCTAACCACTGCCCTGGAAAAAGCCCAACAGGTACTGTGAGGCAAAGATCCAAAGGGAATATGAAAAAAAACCCCCAGGATTAAGAGGAATCTGTGGGCCGAGATCAGTAATTGATCCAAGGCAAAAGAGAAAACTTCAGATAACAGCTTATCATACTTAAGCATCTCAGGATGTGGAAGGGCACATAGAACCTGACTCAGTGGTATCTCTGAAGAGTCCTGGTGAGCAGCATCTGCCTCTCCCACCATGTAATGACAAGGATTTGGGCCATTAGCTTTCAGCTGCTGAACCTGCCTGATACTGGCTGGCTGAGGTGCAGTGAGCACCTGAGGCGAGCAGAAAAGGAGATAAGCAGCAAACAGCAGCTTTCCAGCACTTGGTAACTTCTGATTTAGGGAGCTTGCTGCAGGAAATGAAAACCAGTTATGAAAAAGCCACTCTTAACAGCTTCAGAAAGAGAAAAAAAGATCTTTGACTGCATGCCAGGGCTGGTTAATGGGTGATGATAATTCAAGAAGAGGGTTTTTTTTTTTTCAGGGGACGGTATTTTTAATGAAGGGTCTGGCCATAAATGAAAGCCTCTGGGGTTGAAGTAGACAAGCACCACAAGGACCATTTGGAGGGGTAAAGCAGGAGGAGGGGGAGTCACCAGGAGTGTACGTATCTCTCACTGCATGTAAAAATCTCAAGGATGGGCGCCTAGAGGATGGTGCCAGACTCTTGTCAGTGGTGCCTGGTTGCAGGATGGGGAACAGTGGCCATAAATCAAAACACAGAAAGTTCCACCTCAGCATCAGGAAGAACTTCTTTAGATTGAGGGTGGCAGAGCACTGGAACAGGCTGCTCGGAGAGGTCATGGAGTCTCCCTCTCAAGACAATCAAAACCTACCTGGACAGGTTCCTGTGTCACCTGCTCCATGTGACCCTTCCTTGGCAGAGGATTGGACAGAATGATCTCCGACCCTAACCATTCTGGGATTCTGAGAGGGCTCAGGGCAGCCTTGCTGGGGAAGCTGGGTTTGCATGAACCACAGGTGAGCATCCACATGTGAATACCAACAGAATAAGATCTGGATCTGGGACAGCTGTGATGCTGAAAGAGGTGTAGGGATTGTAGCTGACAAATGACACAACAGTGGGAAGCTCTGGGAAAAAGGGGAAATGCAATTCTTTGTGCAAACAGAAAAGCAGGGAAGGGAAGCTGATGTCCTTCCGTGTACCCAAATGCTGAATGCCATCACTGGGTAGTGTACACAGAGCTGGAACATGGGGGTGTTTTAAAGGAACAATGAAAGTTGCTGCAGAAAATGAGAGTTGCACTGGTTTATAAGGTAAGGGCTACAGAGCTCTCTTTTATCTTATTTGCAAGACTGACTCATGGTTTAGAGGTTAACTCTGAGGAGAAGAAATACTGGGAAATAAGGAAGAGAACACAGTAAGAACTAAAAATAGAAAATAGGTGCAATAATTGTCATTTCCCCCTCCCGCCCAATGATTCACTGCTACCAGAAAGTCCACGGAAAAGTGCTGCAGATTCTTCTTGTATTATTACCCTTGCCCTGTCTCCCTCTAAAGATCACAGCTGGCCTCATCAGGCACTGTGAAAGCTGCAGTAGCTGCCACAGCAGCTGCCACAAGCCACAACGGATGAATAAGAAGTCCTGCTGGACCTAAGACCCTAGGGAAGACACGCAGCTCTGGGATCTGTGTCCATCACAGCCCTGCCCACCTTGTGTTAAATCAGATGCTGGATGGCACCTGTGCACAACGACCAGTCCCACCCAGCACTGCTCCTCTTGCTGGAATGGCAATGCCTCCAGGCATTTTGCCCCTTTTTTAGGTCATGCTTTGAAGTCCCTCTGAGAGGAGGCGGGATGTGGCAAGCGGCAAAGCTGACAGGCCCGATCTATCTCGCTTTTTTATCCACAGTGGGGTTTAAGCTTTGCTTAGCATGATTGATGGGGCTCGGCTGCCAGTTACAGACACACAGTCAGCATTAGTGTCTTTGAGAAACTCTGCAGCAGAATAGCGAGTGTCATCTGCAATCACAGCAGTCCCCCAGTAATCCCAATAGAACTCAATCACAGCAAGGCTCAGTTTCAGAGGCAGGGAGAACAAAATCCTCAATGAAACACAATTTTGCCTGAGAGCACATACACCAGGAAAACTTTTTCCAGGCAGTGAAAGCCTCCTACAATATTAGGAAGGAGGATGACATATGTTAGAGGCTTGCAAGAAGACAGTTATGGCTTTAACAACATGATGCAATTCATCTTTACATGCAGAAGTGGAATCTCTGGCTGCACTGTGGCAGTGGTATGCAGCGTGTTCAAGAGAAACCACAGATGTGCAATCAGGCACAAAATCTGTATGCTTACAGGAACATCAGTGGCCATGAAGAGAGTGAAAGCAAAATGACTTCTCCATGAAAACCACATCTATACACCATTTTTTTTTCCTCTTGGTAAGCAAAATAATATTTGCCTGTGGCAAAGCAAATGGTCCTCAGCCACAAGGTACTAAAGGATCAAAAAGTAAATTTGAGTGAAAACATAATACCCTTTGCAGGTCTTTTATCTGCTACCAGCCCCAGCTACCTGAGGACAGAAGCAAACAGATCATGGTAGACCAACTGAGAAGAGCTCAACGTGCTCCATAAGCTCCTAATGCATCTGTAGGCCAGAGGAGCTGAGGAGGGTGTGTGAAAGCGTCGCAGCAAGCTGGCCTGGTGCAGGCCCTGCACTGAACTGCTGTGCTGCTGCCTCCAAAACTGGAATAGGGAACCAGAAACACCCCAGGAAGAGCTGTGCACACATCCAGAGTGCAGAGAGGTGCACATGCTCGAGGAGAAGTAGTGGCCCTGCACATCTTTGTGCTCCCGGCTGTTTCCTAGCCCAGGGCTGCTGTTGCTCCCCTTGGGTGAGGACAGAGCATGTTCCTGAGAGTGTTCCTTAGGTCAGGCTGCTTTAAGAAGCATCTGTTTCATCTTGCAGACCGAGAGGCAAGGAGCACAGCGAGACACGTCCCAAGGACCCGTGTGTGCACATCACCCAGACTCGTGGGACATGTGTTTGGAGGAGGACAAGCGATAGTGTAGTGCAGATGGCCACAGTGTGGGGAAACACAGGCATGGGACAAAGCCCTGCCTGCAGCTCAGGCCCAGACTAAACCCACTTTGCTCAGGATGCAAGTGCAGTGCCATTTTCAGGCACTAACAGTGCTGCATCACCCTTTCCCGCTCACTTTGTGCTGGAGCAAGGGGTGCCTGGGGGCTCCCCAGGTACATGCCTGCTCTGGATGGGACAGCTTGCTCCAGAACACTTGCTCACACTCACCACCTGCTCCAAGCAGGGACATGGATGCCCTGGGGCTGCTGTCCAGTGTGCACGAGGACAGCCCTGCACAGGTGGCATGTGGTACCCAGAAAGAGCAGATTTCTCCTCACCTGCCTCGGGGGGGAATTTCCTGCTCTGATGTGCGTTGTGGGCCCGAGCTGGTGAAGTTCCAAGAGGAGTCCTTGGTGTCTAAGGATGCATCCAAGGAAAGGGCCGAATGGATAAGATGCCAGATGCTTTTCCTCAGGCTTTGGTCATCAGGGGATTCCACCCTGGAAGGTGAGGTGGCAGCCAAGCGAGTTGGTGGATGCGTAGTCCTGCTCTTCTGCCAGGGTGTGGGCACTTTTGGCGTGGCTGTGGGGTGTTTTGTTGGCCATGGATTCTGACCTAGCAGTGCATGAGAAAACTTGAGAAGGTCTTCCACATTGTCCTGAAGCAGGGCATCAGCAGGTGGCAGAAAACCCTGCTTCTGAGTGGTGAGACACAGGAATGGAGCGGCCAAGGGCAGCTTTTGGAGGCCAGATGGTGGAGAGCAGCTACAGAAGACCAGCAGGTGGGCAGGGGTGCCCAGCACAGCTCGGTGCAGGCATACCTTGTGTGACAGGGGAGCTTCTGCCCGCTGCTGAGGAATTGGCGGTGCTGGGTGGCTCCACTGGGAAAGGCCTCGTTAGAGTCCAACTCAAACACGGGACTCGCTGCGTGGAGGAGAGAGGGAGAAACACGACTCTCATCGTGTTGTCTTCCCTTCCTCCTCATCCTTCCATTTCCCGGGAGATACTCCCCCCACCCATGCCACATCCCACTCCTTACCTTGACGAAGAACTGCTGTTTGAGGCAGCGATACTGGGCAAACTGGCAGAAGGTCTGGAACTGCACCACCTCCGGAAATTCAGAGCAGACTGGCCCTAGAGATAGAGATGTGGGGTGGAGGCAGGCCTGGGTGAACCAAGAGATGGGGACCCTCTCGGGTGGCAGCTCATGGATGCAGGGAAAGTCCAAGCTGAGTGCCCCCAGGTGGAGATCACAGCTTTGGGCTGCTAGAGCTCCCCATTCCAGGCACCACATCCCTTTTCCTTCCAGCCCCCTGAGGGTTTCACTTTGTGCCCCTGCCCTTTTTCACAGTTATCTTCCCTATGACAGAGACACAAACTTCTTGTTTCCAGGACCTGATGCTTCTGTTATTAGTCCTTGCTGGATTTAAAAAAGAGAAAAAAGGCAAGTCATGATGTAATAGATTAAAAAGATGACCAGACCAGGCCTGGGAGCACCACAGAATCAGAGAATGGTTTGGTTTGGAAGGGTCCTTATAGAACATCAAGTTTTAAGTCCCCTGCCATGGGCAGGGACTCCTTCCACTGGACCAGGCAGTTCAAAGACCCATCCAGCCTGGTCAGGGATGGGGCTGCCACAGCTTCTCGAGGCAGATGGCTCCAGAGGAGACAAATTCTTCAGGGCAATAAAATTTGACATTGATTCCAGCCTTGCAGGGGATGGAGGAGGGTCCTTAGGGCCAGGATGCTGCTGGCAAAGCCTGTGCCTGTACACACATACACTGCAGTCTTGACCAGCACTGCCAACATGCTGAATCCAGAGCTGCAGCTCTTGCAGCAATTGCAGGAAAGCCAAGGGCGTGCAGGAGAGCAGAAAACTCTGAAGAACTGGGTGATCTTGTGCTCCCTCTGCTCTAGGAGTGCATGGCCTGGCTGGCACAGCTAGCCCTGTGAGAACAGGGGAAGTGCTGGCTGAGAGGGAAGGCATTAGCAGTGAAATTGCACTGCTCTCCTGATACTGCTCATGCACCATCCTTCACCCTGTACTCACTGCTTGTGCTCAGCAAACAGCTGCACCATCAAAAGTAGAATTTCAGATATACTCCAGGATGACAGCCCAGAAAAACACCCAGCTTGCAGGGAAAGTTCCAGAACCCCACCCCATTCCTTGTTTAAAGCATAAGGTATTGTAGGGAGCACTCCAGATCCTCACACTGTCCTTTGTTTAAAGCACAAGGTGACTGCCTTCCTCAGAACCACACATGAATGGGCACAATTAATGCTCATGGATATCTGGGTGTAGACAGCACTGCCATAGCTCTGTGAGGACAGCAGAGGCTAAACATGAGAGGGCACACACTCTGCCACATCTGTTCCACCTCTCACCCTGGCTGAAGTGTGCCAAAATAGCCCCCAAACTGGAAAAAAAGGTAATACAAAGGGGAATAAATCCTGCTGGATAGATGGATTAGGCTGAAGGATGGGAGAAAAGAAGGTAAAGAGGGCAAACTGCAAAACTGTCCCATCTTTTGGCATTTCCAGATGCTTCTGTTCTTGACAACTGAGTCTCTGAAGGCAGCAGCAGTGGGAGTGTGGCTGGACATGACAGAGAGCAGTGCTGGGGAATTGGGCACCATGAGGAGAGAAACCAGGGACAGACCCTGGGTGCACAAGGCAGCATGGCATGGTGGATTGCAGGTGCCCCATAGTGAGTGAGGAGCGCAGGACCCATCCCTGGGTCTGGTGATGTGGGGTGGGACTCGTTCCCCCAACACAGCTGCAAAAACCAGCAAGAAATAGTTGCTCTCAAGCTGCAGTCCAAATAAGCACAGTTGGCTGATCATTCAGCTCATTGACGTTCATATCTAAATATAAAGACATATTTTTTTATGAGAAAATTGCTCCTATTTTTTTTTCCTCTGAAGAAAAATACAACAGAAGTAGTCCCAAGTTTTTCAGCTGCACAGATATAATTATACCACTTAAATTCTCTGATGCAGGGGTGCAGGGAAAAATGACTGCAGAGATCTGAAGGGTGCTGTTGCTATGGTGCTTTCTGAACTGGGATGTTTCTTGGCTCCTGAAATGTTAAACACTTAAAAAGGCAGCTTATCATCTCAAGTTTTCTTAAAGACCTACGAGAGCCCATGAGCCAAGATTCTGCATTAACCCTCAGGTGAAGCTGGAAGGAGCTGGTAAGAGATGAGGAGCTACACTGAGCTTGAGAAAACTCTGGACAGTTTTTCCTCCTGCCACCCCACCAACAGAGATGTGGAGAAAGGAAGGGCCAATGAAGTGGCTGTGGCTTTCAGCCCCATGACCTGTAAAGAGAGGCTGGGACAGCTGTGCTTGCTCAGCTGGGTGAAGAGGAGTCACAGCAGCCCACAATGGTTTGAAGGAAACCTACAATAGGACAAACCCTTTTTGGTGCTGGCAGACAGAACATGGAGCAGGGGAATAGCCATGCAAATTCCTGCTTAAGAGGTTGGGGCTGGCCCAAAACAGCCTCCTGCAACCATTGTTCCTGTGCCAGCTGGGACCCAGCAGGGTGAGGGACACAGCTGTAACCCCCAGGCCTCCAGAGTGCCTGGGCCAGCAGCAGGGAGGTGTAACAGTGGGACAAGGACTCACTGGCGTGATGTTTTCCATGTTGCTATGCAATTGCATGTCAACCCCTGAGCTCTGTAAGAGCCTGTCTGGTTTGTGAGGAGCCACCCTTCAGCAGATGGGCTCCTCTTCCTTGTTGTTGTCTCAAATACTTCAGATATTTCTCAGCATTTTCTGTGCTGCATGTTCCACCACAAACACCACCAGCATCAGCAATGACTGCAAACCTCTTGGAAACTCAAAGACTGTGGCTCACAGATCCTTGTGTCAGCACAGTGAGTTTTTTTTCTGCAGGAAAGTGGTGCAGCCCTGAAAGGGGTGCTCAAGAGAGGCCACAAAAGCCAGTGTGCTCTAGTTCTGCCGTGTCTGCTCCAANTAAGAAGGAAGAAAACCAAAAAACTTTAAAAGTCAGATTTTATTGTGAGCTTGGTCTGGATTGGGTGGAAGTGTTTTGATTTTGGTTTTGTTGTTTCCTTTTTATGTGTGTGTATGTGTTTTTGTGGGAGGAGATTGAGTTTTTGGGGTTTTTTTTTNGGCCAATGAAGTGGCTGTGGCTTTCAGCCCCATGACCTGTAAAGAGAGGCTGGGACAGCTGTGCTTGCTCAGCTGGGTGAAGAGGAGTCACAGCAGCCCACAATGGTTTGAAGGAAACCTACAATAGGACAAACCCTTTTTGGTGCTGGCAGACAGAACATGGAGCAGGGGAATAGCCATGCAAATTCCTGCTTAAGAGGTTGGGGCTGGCCCAAAACAGCCTCCTGCAACCATTGTTCCTGTGCCAGCTGGGACCCAGCAGGGTGAGGGACACAGCTGTAACCCCCAGGCCTCCAGAGTGCCTGGGCCAGCAGCAGGGAGGTGTAACAGTGGGACAAGGACTCACTGGCGTGATGTTTTCCATGTTGCTATGCAATTGCATGTCAACCCCTGAGCTCTGTAAGAGCCTGTCTGGTTTGTGAGGAGCCACCCTTCAGCAGATGGGCTCCTCTTCCTTGTTGTTGTCTCAAATACTTCAGATATTTCTCAGCATTTTCTGTGCTGCATGTTCCACCACAAACACCACCAGCATCAGCAATGACTGCAAACCTCTTGGAAACTCAAAGACTGTGGCTCACAGATCCTTGTGTCAGCACAGTGAGTTTTTTTTCTGCAGGAAAGTGGTGCAGCCCTGAAAGGGGTGCTCAAGAGAGGCCACAAAAGCCAGTGTGCTCTAGTTCTGCCGTGTCTGCTCCAAGCTGCTCTTTGGGTTATAGAGCCCAAACCAACCCATCCCATTCCCACAGTCTTGTGGCGTTTTGGGGCAGAGAAAACAGCCACACTGCTCCAGCTGGGTCCACGTGCTCCTCTGAGCCTGGGGGTGGGTGATGCCCTTACCTTCAGGGATCTCTCCGTGGTTCTCGTCCTGGTCCAGCTGCAGGATGGTGGGGCTGAGGCAGCCGTATGCCTGGCGCATCAGGCAGAACATGTTCGCCTGCCAGGGCGGGTGCAGCCTCTCGAAGAACTGCGGGTACTCCCTGTCCGACAGCGGGCTGCCCGGGACGGGCAGCGCCGGCCTAGCGACAGCGGCCACCGGCAAGGTCAGCACACCTAGAGGACAAAGAGTGCGATGGGCTGGGCTGTCCCGGACAGGGACACGCGGGTGGAAATGAAGGAGCAGCTGGCAGGTTGGCCTGCTCCCGTCTGCTGGCACAGAGCAGAGTGCTGGGACAAGCACTTCAGATGCTGGCCTGAAGTCTCCCTCCATCACCCCTGCCTGCAGGGNTTTTTGGGGTTTTTTTTTGGGAGGGGGGGTCTTTGGGGCGGCGGGGTGTTGATGTGCTCGTCTTATTTTTCCCCTCAAAAGCTTCAGCCTCCAGGTGCACCCACGATGGTGCTGGCTCCCCTGCCTCCTGCACCATGCTATGGGCTCATCCCTGTCCAGGGGGACATCCCTCCATTTCCTTCCTCCCCTCTTTGCCCCAGCTGGGCCCCCTCTCCTGCTGTCTCCGCACCACCCTCTGTCCCCCACCCTAAGTCTCCTGCAAGAGCCTCCAGCTGCCTCAGGGGCCAGCAGAGCTGAGGGCTGACATGGCCAAGTGGGGTGGTCTTGTGAGAGACGGGGGTGTGGCAGCAGCAGAACAGGGGGGCCAACCCCAGGCTCTGAGGGGGCCCTGCAAGGGCAGTCACTTACTCAGTAGCCAGAGGAGCCACGATGTGTCTGCCACAGGCTTCAGCATCATGGAGCTGCTCGGCGGCCGGGCGGGAGTCACTCACACGCCGAGCGGGGCAGTCGGAGCGCTCGGGCTCTGCCCTTGGCAACGGTGGAACCATTCCCTGGCCGTGGCACCGCCAGCGGAACCCGACAGTGGTGTCGCGATGGAGCCGGGAGGGGCCTGGGGGCGGAGGGGACGTGGGCACTCACAGCGAGGGGACACGCCAGGCTCAGGGGGACAAGCAGGAGCGGGAGCCAAGCCGGGGGCTTCTCCCTCTGCTGGCTGGGACGACCCACAACAGCGCTTGAGGCCTGACCAGGCTGACCTGAGGCTGAGGGTACCCCAAACGTGGTACCTGTGGGGTGTCTTAAACCCCAAAACGTTTCATGCGGGGGAAAGGAGGCAACGTCTGTTCCATCTGCAGGGGTTTCAGGGGCACCCCATGCCTTCCCAGGAGTGTCCCAGCACCAGCTTGCTTCAGGATGTGGCGGGAAGCTGGCTTGATCTCTCCCGGGCAGACACGCCGCTCCCTGAGCTCCCGGGAGTCAGCCAGGTCTGCCTCTGCTTCTGGCACAGGTGCTCTGAGCGCCTCTCCCTGCACAGTAAAGCCTTCCCAGGAAAAAGCAGGAAGACTGCCGCCGGCAAAAAGGGTTTAGGGACCACCAGGACAGAAATGCCCGGAGCCCTGGGGACTGACTTTGGGGGAGACCCACGCCCATGCCCATTTCTGAATGCTGAGACCCCTGAAGTGCAGGGCCCGGACATGGACCCTCGGGTGTGCCCCGTGGATCGCCTGCCCCGTGGCCATTCAGGCCGTCAAGGTGAAAGCTCAGATCGCTCCAGCCTCGCAGTGTGCTGAAAAGGAGCCTGGTAACAGCACATAGCTCTGCGGGCCTGGCGGGAGACGAGCTCTAGTTTGCTCTAAGATGTCTTGTTGGAAAGTAGTTCTGAGAAACTTGAAGCCTGACCGTTTAAAAACAGCACTGAATTTTGAATGTTTTTGCAGCTCTTTAGAGAAACAATGATCAGGGGAGTTTTTCCAGCTAGCTCTTACTACTCATACTAAAACAGGCAGCACTGCTGGAGCTTGCATATTTTTGGCAGTTCTACTCTTCCATTACTTAGCTCGAGACATATTGCTTATTAGTGGATTTTAGACAATTGCAGGGCCTTCAGCCCCGTAGCTCTGTTAATCACCTCCACTCCTCTGCAACAAAAGTGCCAAGGATGAGCTCTGTCACCCTGATTGAGCAGCTTCCCAGAGAAGTTCAGTGCTGACCTCACTGGCTGATGGCAGTGTGGGACTAAGGAAAGCACACTGATGTGACATGTCACAGAATCAGAGAATCAGAGAATGGTTTGGGTTGGAAGGGACCTTAAAGATCATCCAATTCCAACACTCCTCCCACAGGCAGAACACTTTCTACTAGGTCAGGTTACTCAGGGCCCCATCCAACCTGGCCTTGAGCACTGCCAGGGATGCGGCACCCACAACTTCTCTGGGCTGTACCACACAGTGTTATTGATATCTGGCAGGTGCTGGTTACACTGCCTTTGTCTTCATGTGCCAGCAGGAGATTTATGGCAAATGAGAACAGGCAACAAGAAGGAATGCAAAAGAAGCGGGACCTGTCAAAGGAGCCCCCCTTGGTTGGTGGTCTGGTAGCAATGCTTGTGGGGTGCTACTGTTTATTTGGAAAGGTAGTTACAGATGTGAGGACATGTTGGTTACTCGGCGCTTCCCGTGCACTGTGGCACATCCTGGACTTGGTTCAGGTTGTCAGAACCCTTCAGCAAACTCACAGTCCACAAGGGGACTCTATAGAAGCCAGTGAGTCTTTGGCATGCACCCAGCAGGGTTGGGAGGCTGTGAGGGCAGGAGGCAGTGCTGTGCTGTTTGATGAGGTGTGTGCCAGCTGGCCGTGGGGCACCTGCATGTCAAGTCTCTGCAAAACAGAAGTCATCTCTCGAGGAGGGAGGAGGAGGGGAGGAGCAGTAACTTGTACACGATGCATCAATGCTGCGGGCTGGGGAGGTCTACTCCCTACTGCTGCATCAAGCAATTATAGTTGTCAGCAATGCGGAGCACGGGGGTGATTTTAATTCCAGTATTTTCTGATTTCTGAGGGCTCACTTGGCACCTTTAAGGCTGTACCCTCGGTGATGCATTACAAACCTTGTAATTTTTGCAGTGAAACAGATTTGCACCCTTGTTTTCAGGGCTGCCACAAAACAGCCTCCTGCAACCATTGTTCCTGTGCCAGCTGGGACCCAGCAGGCTGAGGGACACAGCTGTAACCCCCCAGGCCTCCAGAGTGCCTGAGCCAGCAGCAGGGAGGTGTAACAGTGGGACAAGGACTCACTGGCGTGATGTTTTCCATGTTGCTATGCAATTGCATGTCAACCCCTGAGCTTTGTAAGAGCCTGTCTGGTTTGTGAGGGGGCCACCCTTCAGCAGATGAACTCCTCTTCCTTGTTGTTGTCTCAAATACTTCAGATATTTCTCAGCATTTTCTGTGCTGCATGTTCCACCACAAACACCACCAGCATCAGCAATGACTGCAAACCTCTTGGAAACTCAAAGACTGTGGCTCACAGATCCTGTGTCAGCACAGTGAGTTAAACTGGGGGGGTTGGGGTGGGGAGAGGATGTCTGGTCAGCTCAAAACCTCATAAAGATGGAGGCCACAAAGATTAGGTGTGAATTCCAGTGGCTTGTCAAGCAGCATCCCCAGAAAGCACGTGTCTTAAATAAATTAAATTGAAATGTAATGAGAGATGATAGAAAAATGCTTCCAAACATTGAGTATGAGTGTTGCTAGAAATTAAAGCAGGCTGCTTAGGGAGGAGGTCACAGGCAGTTCTGCTTATGGAGATGTTGGGGTGGTCTCAGGAAAGGGTTGACCCTGAGACAGGCCAGGTTGTGCATTGCTTACAGTGCACCAAAGGAAGGTGTGTTACCTCCATTTAGTAAAACACACACCTAAAGGAGCGGGTAGAGAAGGGGGACACTCGCTCTGTTCACACAAGGAGTTGGACCGTCCAGAGGAGCCTCTCAGCCAAGGGGACAGCCCTGCCAGGAGGCCTCAGAGCCATCACACAGCAGATAGGCAAAGACCCCCTTCCAGGTCAGCACTAACTCTTCCAAACATTACTCCAAGATCCCAGTGCTGGACACCTTCGTGCTGTGGGAAGGGCTGTGGGTACCATCCCATGCAGAGCAGGGCACAGATGCCCATCTCCATAGACAAAAGCACCTGGGAGTGTTCTGATTGGACCCAAAATTCTTTGAATTGCTGACTTTATTCACAGGTTAAATCATCTTCATTCTGCATTTCTACTTTATTTCAGTGGGTTTACTGTCATTGGCTGAGAGCTATGAGAATCTGCTGATAAATACAGACTTTTACATTAAAATTGGCACTTTTTTTAATCTGGTAGATATGTTAATCTATTCACATTTGTACAAGCACCATACAGTTATAACGTGCATTAATTCAAACACTTAATTTACATTTTATTTTGTTAGGAAATTGTGAATGAAGCATTTTTTTACTTGACATTTAGAAAATAGAATATTTAATTGATTGCAAAAACAGCATTTAAAAATGGTTTCTTGAATTATTAATGCAAACTAAAATGGAGTGGATACATAAAAGCCTGCTTGAACAAACTCCTGTAGTCTTTTTAGGCAGGTTTGTTTCATGCATGAACAACAGCAATTTTTTCCCTAATGTGAGCAGGGGCTTGGACTAGAAAGCTCCGGAGAGGCTTCTTCCCACCTCAGTCTTTCTGTGGTGAGTAAATGGGTTCTTCCAATGACTGCATCATTCAGGCTTTTGGAACGAGGAAATCTCAGGGTCTCACACTTCTTTTCCTTGCTTGTTGTCAATGTGTAAAAATGAATTCCTTTCCTATTCCCAGATGGGGTTTATGTTTTGAATGAGTTGTTTCTTCAGTGGCAGCAACCCAGCCCACTGAAATGAAATTGCACACCTGCAGAAACAGACTGAAGTGGACACCTTGCTGAACATTTCTTTCACACCAAGATGTAGGAGCTTAGTGTTTGTCTGTCCTTTGCTGTCCTTAAGCCTTGGGCACAAGTGTGCTTTTTAAAAACTAATCCTCCTAGTTTCTTTTATGTATTCAGAAAAATAAACATAAATTAGCATAAATTAATCAAGATGTTTGACTATTTTTATAAACGATATTCATTTTATTGGATAAAACCAGCTATATTTCTTCTGATACTGTAACTAATAGGAAGCAGAGTTGGAGAAACTTCCTTCAGTTGTCTTTGCAAAGAAAGGTAGGACATTTCACTTCCTTCTATTAGTCTTTAACTCTTTCAGTGCTGCAGTCTCCCTTGCCTACTGCCAGATCTTTAGAGCAGATGTTGCCACTCAGGCTTTCAATGTCTTCACATTGGCAGGGAGAAAGTAGAGCTGTGGTTGATTATAAAATGCAGAACAACTCAGAAATTTTCAAACCAGCCAGGTCTGGGAGGAGATGGGCTTATGTTCAGTCTGTATGAGCAAGCTGTCCCTTGGGAATGTCTTCCACTGCCAACTTGAGACCTCTGGACCGATTTGGGCAACACTTGCATTGAATATACATGGCGGTGAGAGAGTGTTCATCACACACACATCTCTGAGTAGTGGTTAGTCTTAAGTCGTACCTTAAGAGTGCTTAAAGAAAGGCTGGGTGTTGCTGAGCTGTGAGGCGAGTTCATTCAAAAGCAGGAGAGGAAGGTGGTCCCACTGGTGGAAGGTGACAGCTGTGGCTGGGATGGTTTCCATGCCCATCGTGCAATGGACATGGCAGAGCCTGAGCGATGGGAGCCTGGGGAGCACGTCTGCTCCTTGGAAAGGGGAATACTTCGCTGAACATTCTCGTCAGCACATTTGCCCAGCTACTCAGGAGTGATGCCCACAGATGGGGCAATCAAACTGGGAAAGATAAATTGGTCCTTTGTGTGCATGACCAATTATTATTAATAAATGGGCTTAACAAGGCTGCAAAATTCTTCCCTCTTGTCACGCTCTATGGCTCCAGCCTCCTGAAACTCAGACTTGCCTTCACTCATCAACTAGGATATTTCCAATCACTCTAAAAGGGCAATTTCTCCAGCACCATTTTAGAAAGTGTTTATGTTGCACTGACAGCTGTTCCAGGAAATCTGCAAGCTAGCCAGTTCTGTAACAGAGTTCATAATTACTTTAACTGAGAATATCCTTGCTTTAAGCACTTCAATTCTAGAAGAAGTAAACTTCTCAGATCCCATTACCACTACATTGATCCAGGTAACTATTAACAAGGATGTTAAAAAAAAAAATTCAAGTAATTTTTGACAGATTTTTTTGACTACTTCCCATCAAACTGATTTTATTTTGTTGACCTGGATTTCTTGCTTGTTTTAGAGAGAACAAATTTATTTCCCTGCTGTTCCAGTATTTCACATCTGGACTGTTGTGGCAGCCTTCTTGACATCATTAAGGACCAGAACAGAGCTGGCTCTTTTCCAGCCTTGTAGGTTTTCCCAAGCAGTCCAGAGTCTGACAGAGATCAACCCACAGATGCCTCTGGGTGGCTTTCACAGGATGACAAACACCATTTATTGAGGACTGATGATCAAAAAAGTCTTTGCCTCAAGAGGTGCCATTTAAAACCCTTCTTTACTGTTTGCCTAGGAAGTACACCATCCCCATATGACACCAGCACCAACACAGAATAAATATTTACAGAACACTTCCCCTCCTCTCATTACAAACAATTCTGCTATCTGCAGTCAGTAATGGACAAGTGCCATGTTCAATTATATAAAAAACAAAAAGCATTCTAAAAAAAGCTGCTCATGTTTCCAGCCTTGTCACTTACAGGCTTTGTTCCCACTGGCTTCATTTTTGTACTTTGTATTTTCTAGCTTCTACTGGTTCTTTTCCTCCTCTGGAGACTAAATATTGCACAGCTATTGCCCTTATTCCCTCTCTTCCAAGGTTAGCTTTTAATGTGCTTTCATTTGCATTTATATTTGCAAGCCACTTAAAAATGCCCAGGTTTCATCCAAATTTTCATCTAAATTGTCTCATTGTGCAAGTCAGAGCATTCCCTCAGTGGCAGCAGAAGTCCCTGGAACACTCCTTGCTGCTGGCTAGAGCAGCAGTTCAAACACCTCTCTGGCCCACAGCTCCTAGAGAGCTTGCTGCTAATGCTGGCCATTAAATCCTGTGTCCTATCCATCAAAACCAAGCTGCTTGGAGCAGTTTCTATCCTTCGTTACCCCTGCACTCTGCCCAAAACCCATTTTCTGTTCAGGCCACATCCACCATTTCTTCTGCCAGCTGAGAACCAGTTGATGTCTGAGTAACCCCAAGCT
This sequence comes from Donacobius atricapilla, assembly GCA_013397315.1. Classification (NCBI taxonomy): domain Eukaryota; kingdom Metazoa; phylum Chordata; class Aves; order Passeriformes; family Mimidae; genus Donacobius; species Donacobius atricapilla. The sequence continues at coordinate 403,226 of WBMY01008182.1, read as the reverse complement.
GAAGAGATCAGTTCTCCTGCCACAGCCTCTCACCCCTTGGATCATGGCAGAGTTTCCCTGTTACCAAAACCATACCAGAGACACAGCCAACACCTTCCAGAACTTGCTACACCTCTGTTTAAGAAAGAAGCCCCAGGAAGTGGTGTAATACAATCGGGGGATCAAGATTCAGACTGTGGCAGGGGTACCACAAACCATATAAGCCACAGCCTGGGCAAGAACTCATTCTTTTTTCTGTGCAGAATGAACAGAAAAACAGAATGAACATCCCCTCTTGAGGCAAAAGCAAAGACTGACTCAGTGCTAACTCACTTGAACAGAAAACACCACCAGCTTCTGAGCTGATGGCTGCCACGGGCCCTGAACAATGACAAAGTGGGAGTAGCACTGATCTTAACCCACACTGTCCTCTGAAGCCGAGCAGAGCTGTGGCTTCATGACTAAACGAGGAAAGATCCTCCAGGATCCTCACACAAGTTATCTGGGTGAGGAAAACATTCCACGTTTCAGATGGAAGGCTTACCCCTTCCTGATGAGCAGACCACAAGGAGGAAGGAGAGTTGGTTTGTCAGTCTCCAGGCTGTGCCAATGGAATTGATAAAGATGAGCTTCAGTACGGGCCATCTCCTCACAGTGATCTGCAGACACTGCAGACCTTCAGGAATTGTTTTGGACCCTAATGTTATGTCAGTAACAGTAGCCGGAGTTTCTGGCAACAAAGTGATAGTGACCTACTGGGAAGCAAGCTATCGGGGTGTCTGGCAAACCTATCCAGCTTCTTGGAGACAAGTGGTTTGTCCTGATGGCTTCTTTTCTCAGCTGTGCTGCCCAACAGACAGTGAGGGCTGGCCTTTGCCACCTCCACTCCTCATTTAAGAGAAGGAAACTGATGAAGTAAATGATCAAACAAAAGTGGGAATAAACGTTCACCTTCTTGTGAGGGCACAACTGCAGGGACAGGTATTTTTCACAGCCACCAGAAAGCTCAGTAGCTTTCTGCAAGTACATTACGTACATTTTCAAGCCTGCCTTATGCAGAATGTCACTTTTTAGTGACAGAACTGCTACGTGAAAAAGCTGTACCACATTCACCATTTACAATAAAAGCAGAGCTAACAGAGAAAGAAAAACTAGAGAGATCAATTGCCGCAGTTTATTTTGGAGGTGACATCAAGGCAAAGAGAGTATTTGTTTCAATGACTTTTATTTCTTTCTGTATTATACAAGTGGGATCTGAATCCCCCAACTTCCCACCATCAACATAATGGAGAAGCACCACTACACAAGAGGAAGGCAGAATTTTGAAGCCGGAAGACAGACTGGACCAAGCCGTTTCTCCCCACCTGGTCAGAAATTCTTCCTCCTTCACACAGTGTGCTTCCCAGACCAGCAGGTTTACCCCAGGAATAAGAGAGACAAAGCTAGCTCTAAACACTCCCTCTGCCTCCTCCTCTCCCCAACAAATGAGGCTGCTCAATGCCAGCAGTGGAATGGTTAAAGACAAGGGAGCACATCAGGTTTTCAGTCTCTCAACCAGCCCACTAGATTAAGAAGTAGCTTGGTTACTCCCTCTCTCCTGAAAAAGATCCAGGAAAATGAATGATCTAAAATGCTGAAGACTTACCTCCTTTCCTTCCCCCATCCCATAGCCTTGTTCTCTAAGCAGAGAATAGGCAATGAACTCTGAGGAGGCTGAAGGAAAGCCAAGGAAAATCAGGGGCTACCTGAATCCCTGGGAATCTGGTGGCTACCCTGGTGCCCTCATTCATTCCCTTTGAGGTTCAGAGACCTGTTTGGAATAGTACACAGAGAAGGCCTCCCTTAAGGACTCAGAAGCAACCAGGGATACAGAACACACAGGAACCACCGTGAGGGTACACACCATTCCAGGGATGGCCCAAACCACAAACAGGGCAAGACTTCCCTTCAGCCAAGGCCCCAAGGGCTGGGGGAACTGGGACGAGGCCCTGACAGGGGGAAGAGAGCTCCTGCAGCAGTACTGAGGTCTCATGTGAATTTACTTCTTCTTCCTCTCCTGGGAACAGCGAGGGCAGAACCTGATAGAAAGGGAAGTACAAAGCCAACATTTAGGGCATGACATGAGCCTTAAGTGCATGGTCCCAAAAGACCTTTTCCAAGGTCCCTGACAAAGCCTGAATTCAAATTTTCCTTTTAATGATATCTTCTAAGTGTGTATATATAGTACTTTTCCCCCCACCACCTAGGACCTCCCCTTTCCAAAGGCCAATGGGCCCCCCAGGTTGCTTCACTCACCACTTTCCTCTTGGTTTTGTTGTCAGACCCACACAGGCAAAATGAAACCATTCAATGGAACACTGTTGGGATGAAGAGCAGCCAGTTAAAGAGCAGTTTCCTTTTGAAATTGTTGCTTTTGGACTATCAAAGTTTCCCAGCATTTAATCACAAACTCTTAAATCCCTAGCAGAGATCAAGGATTGAACACTCACACCCAACCTACACACTGTTAGCAAGGAGAGCTCCCCTTCTCCCTTGCTATGTTTAGGGACAAGAAAACATTTAAGGAAAACCCTGAAGAAAGAGGCACTTCAGAGGTCATTGCCAGCCACACCTCTGCCCATCCCACCGACCTGAGGTGAGCCCTCTCCTTGGCACTGCATGCTGTCTCAGGCCCCACCCAAGCAGGACAAAACTTTCCATGCAAGACTCATCTCCACTCCGTTCCACCCCCCGTTTCCACCACGTGCAGGCTCTTACATCGGGGTTGTCACAGCCAATCATCTCCCCATAGGAGACCTGGTGGCAGAGGCAGTAAGTGGGCTCATTGGGGTCCACGGGCATATCCAGTACATCCGAGGGGTGCACATTTCCAAAGGTGACTGAAGGCATCCCATACTCTGTGCTACTGCAGGACAGGAATGAAGTAAGTCAGCAAAGTAACTGGCTTTGAGTACCTTCATGCGTCCCAAGACAGTGCCCGTGTTTGCCAGATACTTCTCTTATTTTAGTACATACATCCAAGGGGACCTGCTTTCCCCTTCAACCCACATTCCCCTGAAAGAATAAAAAAGTTTCCTTCCTCTTGCTTCCCAAGAAGGGACAGAGGACACACAGTTCCAGCCTGGGAATTTCAGGGAAGCTGGCTAGGTCTGCCTTGGTCTGATTTCTAGTGCTGCTTCTCATTCCCCCCAGTCCCTTAAACACTTACGTGCGGACGAGCTTCAGTTTCTTCTGGGCAGTTTTTGGTGCTTCCTCATCAGAGTTTTTCCCTTTAGAGCGAGCGCGGGCAGCTTTTTTCTCTTTCTGGGCTCGGCCCTCTAGTAAGAAGAGAAGAAGGTGTTGCATCTGTCACCCCACCAAAACAAACACCTGACAGTGACAACCTCTGCAGCACTAAATACACTCCTGCTTTGGAATGTATATTGGCTTTGGGCCATGCACCCCATCTCAATTTATCTAGCGGCCTTGAATATGCTCACACAAGAAGAGCCCAGGTCACCATCTTTTTACCTGTCCTTCAGACTCCAGCGCAACAGTCTTTGATCTGCACCACTCCAGTGCCTGCCTTCATCCCCACCACTTCCATAGTCACTTGGCTGCCTCCTGAATCAATCTGCAGCCCAGTGGGGGTACTCACTCTTCTTGCCCTTGCTGGAAGAACTGTCATAGTCACTGGACTCTATCTGCTTCTCCTTCAGGTCTGCTTCAAAGCGAGCGAGGTCTGTGTCCAGCCGCCGGATGTGCTTATCGACCTGCAAAGACAGCAGTGACCAGGGGTCACCACAGGACAGAGCCCAGCAAGGCAAAGAGAGGACAAAGAGGGGACAAAGGGGCAGGGGGCTTGCACTAAAGAGCCAAGGAACAAGAGTGGGCATGGCCTAAAAATGAAAGATCAGGGCCTTCCGAGATGGGTGGCTTTAGTTTAGGCGTTCACATGATGGGCACAAGACACTTCCCTTCATACCATCTCGTAGGTCTGCATAGCCAGCTGAACCTTGTCGTCCCCAAATTCCTTGCACTTCCCATAGGCCTCCTGGATTTGCTTGAGAAGCCCCAGTTTTTCCTCTGAAGTCAAAGTCCGTGCATTGCTGATATACTCCGTGGCCAACTTATCGATCTCTGACTTGAGGTCTGAAACAAGTAAACCATTAAATACACAAACAACACACACACACTACAGTGCCCTCCATGAGGAGAGACTGGATGACTGGAGCAGCTTCAGGCCTCCTCCCTGCCTGGAGATCCCCATGACAAAGGCAAAGCAAAGCAAAGCTGGTCAGGCTACATACTCCTTGTCTGGGCAACAAAACCATCTCTAATCCTCACCTTCTGTCCTCTGATCCAGATCTCGCATGAGCTGGAAGTTTCTCTGTAATTCAAACGGCAGGTTCTCAATACCTGCAGAAAAAGGAGAATACATTGAGCTATCAGGTTCTTGTCCATGATGCCAAGGCAGGAACAAAGCTAACCAGTAACAACACACATCCCCCCCTCTGGTGCACATCAGCCTGCTTCCATTTGTTGCCAGCCCCAAAGGAGACAGACTATAAAAATGTGATATATTTAATGCAGAAGCATAGTTCTAGAGTACATATTAGTTAGCAGAAAACTGCTGCCATTCAGAAAGGACCACACTAAGAAAGCAGAAACCCAAAATCTGTAATGACTGTCAGTCATTATAGTAACAGCTCCATCCAAAAACTCCACTCAGTAATGAAAAAAACAGCACAACAGCTGGTAAATAAAGCCATTTAGTTATTTCTACACAAGGATGTAAAAATTAAAGTTGATCAAATGCTAATGCACTGAAAAGTGAGCATGTTTTGTGTATTCATTTTACATATAGGGGACAGGAGACACTTTGGGCAGAGGAAAGATCAAGTGTGAGATGGGATGTGGAACCCTTGTGACTTGTAACTTGTCCCTTTTGCACTGTCATCTCAGTGTGGTCTGTCCAACACCTGGAAGGATGCCATACACTGTGAATAATAAACGTTTGTAGGGCTCTGAATGAGCAATGTGAAGTTGATAGTCAATTAATTTTCAATGCACTATGCTACTCACCCCCCAGGCATCACCAGATGCTCAACTGGCAAAGCTGATAAAAACAGTTCTCATTTTTCCATGCCTGTCTAATCAAAATAAGATCTAGTGTCACTGCATTAACCTGAAGTCTAAGCTTGATTACTGTCACCTTTATAATGAATAAAAATAATAAATCTCTCTTGAAGGTTTAAAAAAAGAAGGTGTTGGGTAAAACTCTTCACAAACACAACAGAAGCATGTCTGAGTTTCCTGATGTCGCTCTCCAGCTCACAGGGAGTGCAGCTGAAGGTGTGCCTGGCCGTCACCAAAGCTGTCCAACACATCAGTCCAGGCAGCAATCTCTATTTTCACTGCACGTATTTCTACAGCAATGAACGCTGTTCCACTTCCCTGAAGAGCAACCAGTTGACAGGGGAGGTTCTGTATGTAAGAGGAAGCTTTTAACAGCTTTTAACAAGTCTTACATAACAGGACCAGAAATTAATTCCTATAAGAGGTAAAACCAACTGTGGGCCTTGCTGAGCACAGAAGTTGTTCATTTTACTTAGATTTTTGCCCAAACAGCACAATAAGAAGTTATACACAGAATCCTTAGCAGCAATCAAGCTGCTGCTTCAACAGATTTCTGTTGCCATTTCTGATTTAGTTACCTGAGAAATGCTCAGCTAGTAGGTGTCCTTAAGTACCCAGATACATAATCCACAGCACCTACACATCACCTCTCTGCATTCAAGGACAGTTAACAGTGCAAATTCAAATTCTGAAAAATTACGAAGAGACAAAATTAAGTGTGTTGGCACATCCTGAATATGCTACTTCCATGTTTGCTCAGCATGACAGACTTCACACAAGGTTTAAGCAGCTGACTACAGGATTACATCCCTACGGTTCGAAAAAGCATCTCAGAACACGACGGGGACACAGTGCTGAAAATTATTATTGCTTATAGAGGGAGCTTATGGCAGGGATGAAATCCAGCATGGGAATCTAGAGACCATGCCTTTTTCCTTCCTGCAATCCCCAGCCTCATTAACTGTAAACCTTTCAATTTATACAGCAAATGAAACATGGGTCATACTGCAGCACACTCCTTTTCATTCCTCTCCAAAACATCTGCTGCAGAAGACAAGACAGGTATCCTCTAGAGGAAAACAGAAGCTGTTCCTGCACTGCACACAATATGTCAAATTTATATTGAGTTTATTAATCCTGGAAGATCACAGCTTCTAAATTCTGGACTTTGTGGTTTTTAGAAAAGATTAATGTAATTTCTTTTTCCTCTTCTGAAAAGGACAGATGGTAAAAGCACAAATTCCACCAGGTACTGTCAGACTTCCCTCAGCAGGGCTAGAAACCCTTAGATAGAACAGGCACCTGAGCCAGCACAAAAAGCAGCAGGATGCTACTCTGCGGGCAGAACAACCCCACACGAGGTTGCAGTCACATTTCACAGTGATGTTCTTGCACCAGGAGAAACTCAAGCAGGAGTTTGATTCTGCTACACAACCTGAAAGGAACTGTGCTCTAGTTTTCACAGCCATCACTGTAAAAATCTGCCACCACCACTGATGCCAGCACATGCTCTTGTCTGGACAGCATCTGCCTTTCTTTTGCCTCTGAGTGCCTGGCCTTGTCTGTTCAGCCTGTGCCCCCGCAGCCCTGAGAGAGCCCTCTCTCCCCAGTGCCTGCTCCCCTCAGCGCCGGCCCCTCGGCCCCTCAGCCAGGCCAGCGGCTCCCCTGCCTCCTTTCCTGCCTCCTTTCCTGCCTCCAGGTGTGCAGAGCCCTCTGCTCCGGCGGCTCTCGCAGCGCGGGAGAGCGGTCACCGGCTCTGGCTGAGCAAATGCTCCGCACATCTTCCAGAGGCTCATTAGCTGGGCAGGCTTCCACTGGGGCTGACGAGACAAACCCCTGCCAGTTGAATTGCTTCCCTGCTAAAACCAGCAAAATGATTTCCTAAAACCACAGAAAAATATTTCACTCAGAAAATCTATTATTGGACAAATGTTCTGCCACTGTTTCGTCAATAAACGGAGAAAATGAAATGAGTGACAGTACAGTGACTTTATAATCAGAACTGCTACAAAGATACTTTATCTGTTCAACTGAATGTGGAAGGAAGCTGAGCAGACCATTACAAATTATGATCCAGAGAGAGTCTGGCAATAACAAAAAGCATAACAAGATAAAGCTGCAGATAAGCAAGTTATAACTGAGCAACAAATTATTTGTATGGTACATAACTTAATCTAGCTGTGGGGATGTTTTCTACTATCTGCAGCTTAACTCCAAAGCTGTTGCATAGCCTTAAACAGAAGTGATTCTCTGCATCACAGAATTTATCACAGGTGCCTGAACACTTGCTGAAATTGCTTGACCCCGTGCTGTGCTGGCTATCAGACATTATCATTCTTTAAATCCCATTAAAAAAAAAATCATCTAGATTTCAGTCTCCATGTCCTCATTCCTATCACCACACTTTTCCTCACTCTTTCTAAAAACATTCATGTTATTTATGTCATTTCATTTCCTCCTGCTTTTCTTTTTTCCTCTACAATTAATTTTGCTCTTTCATCTTAGTAAGATTCACCTAAAATTATCATGACTAAATACTATCATAAAATACCCACCTAATTCTCAGATTAGGAAACTAGTAATTGTAAAGAAAAAACACCCTAGAGGCATCTTTGATCACTAGAAAAGAGTGATAGAAAAACAAGGAAAAGCAAGGGCCTCTTCCCACACAAATGGCACAGCAGCAAGAGAGGAACAGGAGGATGGTGAAAACGTACAGGGAAGGAAGTGCTAGCAAGGCCAGCAGCTTGGCCCAAAGCATGGGCTGGCATTAATGCAGCTGTGTCACAGAATCACAGAATGGGTAAACCTGGAGGGACCACAGTGGGTCATCTGGTCCAACCTCCCTTCTCAAGCAGGGTCATCCCAAAGCACATGGCACAGGATTGCCTCCTGCTCTGGAATATGTTCGGAGAGGGAGTCACCACAACCTTAGTGGGGAATCTCTTCTAGTGTTGGTCATCCACATAGTGAAGAAGTTCTTCCTCATGTTCAGGTGGAACTTCCTGTGCAGCAGTTTCCACCTGTTGGCCTGTGTCCTAGTGCTTGGCACCACTGAGAGGAGCCTGGATCCACCCTTGACATCCTCCCTGCAGATACTTACAGACACTGCTGAGCCCCCTCTCAGACATCTCTTCTTGAGGCTGAACAGGCTCAGCTCCCTCAGCCTTTCCTCAAAGGTGCTCCAGTCTCCAGCTCATCCTCATTCCCCTCTGCTGGACATGCTCCAGGAGCTCCATGTCTGTCTTTAATGAGGAGCCCAGAACTGGACACAGCACTCCCGATGCACCTCACCAGGGCTGAGTCGATGGGCAGGATCCCTCCCTCGACCTACTGGCAATCCTTTTCCTAATGGATTCACTGCACAGATCCATAAAGGAGCCTTGTGCAGCCCTACTGATTCCTCTCATGGCACGATTATCCTGCAAATCACTGGCGCAGGTCTCTCAGTGAATTTTTTTACCCCTTCCTTTCCTTGTTTTCATTTCTGATCACAAGCTGAACTCTCTCTACCTACCTTCATCTTTCCTCTCCTCAAACATTATCCCTTCACTAAGCCCATTCTTCTTTCATCTCTTTTATTCTCCTCTTTCCTTGTCATTCTTTCCCATTCATTCTTCCACGGGCATCCAAAATCATGCTGTCTTCTCCCTTAAGAACCACGCACTCTCTCCCAAAGTCAGAATACAACACCACTTATTTTCCTCTCCAGTAATTATTTTATTTACTTCTTTTTAGAAACACACGTGGGGTGTCAGGTGTAGGCAACTGATAGTTAAACTTCAGCTACTTAACTCAGATGTTAACAGTGACACACAAACGCAGAGAGCAAGCCTACGCACCCTGGTAACTTCAATTGTGCTTCAATCCTCTGCGGCACGTCTGTGCTGTGCCAAACAATGGATTTGTGCTGCCCTAAGTCCTAAAAACAGATCAGTAGCACCAAGCACCATCCAAACACACAGCGCCTTTCCCAAGACATGTTCACTCACCATGTTTAGATGCATGTTTAAATTTTATTAAAAAATAGGAAAATACATTTTGAAACATAACCACAGTTGCTTTATTGAAGAGCTTCGATTTTAGCAAATGCTTTAGACACCACATTGCTGAAGGCAATTAAAAAAATTCCTGCCACAATGAGAGGGTAAGTTCTTTGCCCTCCAAGACTGCAAACTGGCTGGGATCTTGCTGGGGAAGCGCATCGGACTTTTCGGTACTCCACAATTCTCATGACTGTGTATCACTTGAAGTGCACTGCAGGACAACTGGCTTGCAGCAATCTTCAGGAGCTTCCTTGCTCCCTCATTAGGAGGCAGGGTGTCTTTTATATCCCTCCTTTCAGAGTGTATCATCCTTTTAAACTCCTGCTTCTACTCTGTCCTGCATTCTCAAGTAATCACCTTCCTATGCAGTTTATTGAAATTGGCGCTTGAGCACAAGGTATCCCTTTCCCTCTATTCAGAGATGGCTCAGCCCTGCTGCAGTAAAAAATCCTGAGCTGTACCATGATCCTCACAACTCCTTGGTAAGGGATAACCCTACCCACAGGTTTACAAGGAGGGTGCTCAGGTGCATGGCAGAGTGATTTAGCCATGTCGCCATATCACGTATCCCAAGCTTTGGGCCAATGCACTGCCCACCAGTGCTCCCAAGCACATCTACTTCAGAAATTGTCCAAAGAAACGGGCACCAGTCAGCAGTGACAGTGAGCCAGGGAAACGCAATACTCCCTCGAAGTGTGGGCCCACTTCTCAGGAAGGGAGGGCTCTTTTTGTTGTCTTATTACAGTAGCTCAACGCTGCAGCACCCACAGCCAAGACAGCAGGCAGTGTTGTTAAGTCTCAGAAGAGGGATCTTTATTGTTAAAGATCAACCTTGAATTGAAAAGCTTGGAAGGCTTGCAAGACTGACACAACAAATGAGACTTGCAACACTCCTGGCATTTCCAGCCTGCCACAGACCTCCAAAGGCAGGGACAACCACCAAAGAGACCACAGGGCTGTTTGCCAAAACAATGACATCAGATTTGCAGTTGGTAAGTGAAGAACTACAGAAAAACACAGCATGCTTTGCCATGTAAAGCCATCTTGTATCAGCTCCAATAAAAATATCAGCCAACAACCAAATCAATTCTAAATGAATTGGTCATTAAATGTATCAGCTCAGTGTGGGCTGTGCCAGTAGCTTTCACACAGAAACAAATGATGCCTTATGAATCACCAAATTCTCTCTCCTGCACAAAATCTTTTGTAATTTTCCAAGATCATGTGTGGTGCATCACAGGTGTAACTAATCCAAAGTCCCAGCAAGGAGAAAGGCATCTTTTGTCACTAAAACAGTGACAAGTAGAGAAACGATTTATTAAGAGACTTGCACTTCTGAAGAATGATGTGAGAAACCGTAGAGGCAGGGACAGGGGGTATGGCTGCATGCTGCACTGGGGAGGGCATAAGAGTAAGGAAGGTAGGAATGCAAGAGATAAAAGAATGGCTGGGGAAACTGGAACACAGCCAGGTTTCTGGGAAGGACTCAAGGGTTTACCTACACCAATTTCCGACATCACACCCGGGTCCTCTAAGAGCTTTAAGATGACAATACTCATCACACCCTCATTTGATGAATCCACACAGAGGAAAATCCAGGCAGATGTAGCTATTCCAAAAGAATAACCCTATTTTACTAGGTTAGCTAATGTTATCAAGGAACGAAAGAACATTCCCACATCAGTTATAGGAGGAAGAAGATGAATTCCATGAGAACACGTGCTGCTTCTGTTGCTCTGTGCTGATGCTGGCTTGTTTTCTAGCATTGACAAGCCCTGAACTGGTGCATCTNTCATTAACTGTAAACCTTTCAATTTATACAGCAAATGAAACATGGGTCATACTGCAGCACACTCCTTTTCATTCCTCTCCAAAACATCTGCTGCAGAAGACAAGACAGGTATCCTCTAGAGGAAAACAGAAGCTGTTCCTGCACTGCACACAATATGTCAAATTTATATTGAGTTTATTAATCCTGGAAGATCACAGCTTCTAAATTCTGGACTTTGTGGTTTTTAGAAAAGATTAATGTAATTTCTTTTTCCTCTTCTGAAAAGGACAGATGGTAAAAGCACAAATTCCACCAGGTACTGTCAGACTTCCCTCAGCAGGGCTAGAAACCCTTAGATAGAACAGGCACCTGAGCCAGCACAAAAAGCAGCAGGATGCTACTCTGCGGGCAGAACAACCCCACACGAGGTTGCAGTCACATTTCACAGTGATGTTCTTGCACCAGGAGAAACTCAAGCAGGAGTTTGATTCTGCTACACAACCTGAAAGGAACTGTGCTCTAGTTTTCACAGCCATCACTGTAAAAATCTGCCACCACCACTGATGCCAGCACATGCTCTTGTCTGGACAGCATCTGCCTTTCTTTTGCCTCTGAGTGCCTGGCCTTGTCTGTTCAGCCTGTGCCCCCGCAGCCCTGAGAGAGCCCTCTCTCCCCAGTGCCTGCTCCCCTCAGCGCCGGCCCCTCGGCCCCTCAGCCAGGCCAGCGGCTCCCCTGCCTCCTTTCCTGCCTCCTTTCCTGCCTCCAGGTGTGCAGAGCCCTCTGCTCCGGCGGCTCTCGCAGCGCGGGAGAGCGGTCACCGGCTCTGGCTGAGCAAATGCTCCGCACATCTTCCAGAGGCTCATTAGCTGGGCAGGCTTCCACTGGGGCTGACGAGACAAACCCCTGCCAGTTGAATTGCTTCCCTGCTAAAACCAGCAAAATGATTTCCTAAAACCACAGAAAAATATTTCACTCAGAAAATCTATTATTGGACAAATGTTCTGCCACTGTTTCGTCAATAAACGGAGAAAATGAAATGAGTGACAGTACAGTGACTTTATAATCAGAACTGCTACAAAGATACTTTATCTGTTCAACTGAATGTGGAAGGAAGCTGAGCAGACCATTACAAATTATGATCCAGAGAGAGTCTGGCAATAACAAAAAGCATAACAAGATAAAGCTGCAGATAAGCAAGTTATAACTGAGCAACAAATTATTTGTATGGTACATAACTTAATCTAGCTGTGGGGATGTTTTCTACTATCTGCAGCTTAACTCCAAAGCTGTTGCATAGCCTTAAACAGAAGTGATTCTCTGCATCACAGAATTTATCACAGGTGCCTGAACACTTGCTGAAATTGCTTGACCCCGTGCTGTGCTGGCTATCAGACATTATCATTCTTTAAATCCCATTAAAAAAAAAATCATCTAGATTTCAGTCTCCATGTCCTCATTCCTATCACCACACTTTTCCTCACTCTTTCTAAAAACATTCATGTTATTTATGTCATTTCATTTCCTCCTGCTTTTCTTTTTTCCTCTACAATTAATTTTGCTCTTTCATCTTAGTAAGATTCACCTAAAATTATCATGACTAAATACTATCATAAAATACCCACCTAATTCTCAGATTAGGAAACTAGTAATTGTAAAGAAAAAACACCCTAGAGGCATCTTTGATCACTAGAAAAGAGTGATAGAAAAACAAGGAAAAGCAAGGGCCTCTTCCCACACAAATGGCACAGCAGCAAGAGAGGAACAGGAGGATGGTGAAAACGTACAGGGAAGGAAGTGCTAGCAAGGCCAGCAGCTTGGCCCAAAGCATGGGCTGGCATTAATGCAGCTGTGTCACAGAATCACAGAATGGGTAAACCTGGAGGGACCACAGTGGGTCATCTGGTCCAACCTCCCTTCTCAAGCAGGGTCATCCCAAAGCACATGGCACAGGATTGCCTCCTGCTCTGGAATATGTTCGGAGAGGGAGTCACCACAACCTTAGTGGGGAATCTCTTCTAGTGTTGGTCATCCACATAGTGAAGAAGTTCTTCCTCATGTTCAGGTGGAACTTCCTGTGCAGCAGTTTCCACCTGTTGGCCTGTGTCCTAGTGCTTGGCACCACTGAGAGGAGCCTGGATCCACCCTTGACATCCTCCCTGCAGATACTTACAGACACTGCTGAGCCCCCTCTCAGACATCTCTTCTTGAGGCTGAACAGGCTCAGCTCCCTCAGCCTTTCCTCAAAGGTGCTCCAGTCTCCAGCTCATCCTCATTCCCCTCTGCTGGACATGCTCCAGGAGCTCCATGTCTGTCTTTAATGAGGAGCCCAGAACTGGACACAGCACTCCCGATGCACCTCACCAGGGCTGAGTCGATGGGCAGGATCCCTCCCTCGACCTACTGGCAATCCTTTTCCTAATGGATTCACTGCACAGATCCATAAAGGAGCCTTGTGCAGCCCTACTGATTCCTCTCATGGCACGATTATCCTGCAAATCACTGGCGCAGGTCTCTCAGTGAATTTTTTTACCCCTTCCTTTCCTTGTTTTCATTTCTGATCACAAGCTGAACTCTCTCTACCTACCTTCATCTTTCCTCTCCTCAAACATTATCCCTTCACTAAGCCCATTCTTCTTTCATCTCTTTTATTCTCCTCTTTCCTTGTCATTCTTTCCCATTCATTCTTCCACGGGCATCCAAAATCATGCTGTCTTCTCCCTTAAGAACCACGCACTCTCTCCCAAAGTCAGAATACAACACCACTTATTTTCCTCTCCAGTAATTATTTTATTTACTTCTTTTTAGAAACACACGTGGGGTGTCAGGTGTAGGCAACTGATAGTTAAACTTCAGCTACTTAACTCAGATGTTAACAGTGACACACAAACGCAGAGAGCAAGCCTACGCACCCTGGTAACTTCAATTGTGCTTCAATCCTCTGCGGCACGTCTGTGCTGTGCCAAACAATGGATTTGTGCTGCCCTAAGTCCTAAAAACAGATCAGTAGCACCAAGCACCATCCAAACACACAGCGCCTTTCCCAAGACATGTTCACTCACCATGTTTAGATGCATGTTTAAATTTTATTAAAAAATAGGAAAATACATTTTGAAACATAACCACAGTTGCTTTATTGAAGAGCTTCGATTTTAGCAAATGCTTTAGACACCACATTGCTGAAGGCAATTAAAAAAATTCCTGCCACAATGAGAGGGTAAGTTCTTTGCCCTCCAAGACTGCAAACTGGCTGGGATCTTGCTGGGGAAGCGCATCGGACTTTTCGGTACTCCACAATTCTCATGACTGTGTATCACTTGAAGTGCACTGCAGGACAACTGGCTTGCAGCAATCTTCAGGAGCTTCCTTGCTCCCTCATTAGGAGGCAGGGTGTCTTTTATATCCCTCCTTTCAGAGTGTATCATCCTTTTAAACTCCTGCTTCTACTCTGTCCTGCATTCTCAAGTAATCACCTTCCTATGCAGTTTATTGAAATTGGCGCTTGAGCACAAGGTATCCCTTTCCCTCTATTCAGAGATGGCTCAGCCCTGCTGCAGTAAAAAATCCTGAGCTGTACCATGATCCTCACAACTCCTTGGTAAGGGATAACCCTACCCACAGGTTTACAAGGAGGGTGCTCAGGTGCATGGCAGAGTGATTTAGCCATGTCGCCATATCACGTATCCCAAGCTTTGGGCCAATGCACTGCCCACCAGTGCTCCCAAGCACATCTACTTCAGAAATTGTCCAAAGAAACGGGCACCAGTCAGCAGTGACAGTGAGCCAGGGAAACGCAATACTCCCTCGAAGTGTGGGCCCACTTCTCAGGAAGGGAGGGCTCTTTTTGTTGTCTTATTACAGTAGCTCAACGCTGCAGCACCCACAGCCAAGACAGCAGGCAGTGTTGTTAAGTCTCAGAAGAGGGATCTTTATTGTTAAAGATCAACCTTGAATTGAAAAGCTTGGAAGGCTTGCAAGACTGACACAACAAATGAGACTTGCAACACTCCTGGCATTTCCAGCCTGCCACAGACCTCCAAAGGCAGGGACAACCACCAAAGAGACCACAGGGCTGTTTGCCAAAACAATGACATCAGATTTGCAGTTGGTAAGTGAAGAACTACAGAAAAACACAGCATGCTTTGCCATGTAAAGCCATCTTGTATCAGCTCCAATAAAAATATCAGCCAACAACCAAATCAATTCTAAATGAATTGGTCATTAAATGTATCAGCTCAGTGTGGGCTGTGCCAGTAGCTTTCACACAGAAACAAATGATGCCTTATGAATCACCAAATTCTCTCTCCTGCACAAAATCTTTTGTAATTTTCCAAGATCATGTGTGGTGCATCACAGGTGTAACTAATCCAAAGTCCCAGCAAGGAGAAAGGCATCTTTTGTCACTAAAACAGTGACAAGTAGAGAAACGATTTATTAAGAGACTTGCACTTCTGAAGAATGATGTGAGAAACCGTAGAGGCAGGGACAGGGGGTATGGCTGCATGCTGCACTGGGGAGGGCATAAGAGTAAGGAAGGTAGGAATGCAAGAGATAAAAGAATGGCTGGGGAAACTGGAACACAGCCAGGTTTCTGGGAAGGACTCAAGGGTTTACCTACACCAATTTCCGACATCACACCCGGGTCCTCTAAGAGCTTTAAGATGACAATACTCATCACACCCTCATTTGATGAATCCACACAGAGGAAAATCCAGGCAGATGTAGCTATTCCAAAAGAATAACCCTATTTTACTAGGTTAGCTAATGTTATCAAGGAACGAAAGAACATTCCCACATCAGTTATAGGAGGAAGAAGATGAATTCCATGAGAACACGTGCTGCTTCTGTTGCTCTGTGCTGATGCTGGCTTGTTTTCTAGCATTGACAAGCCCTGAACTGGTGCATCTCTATGTGCCTACTGACAAATGCAAAGGGAAGGAGGAAAGGAAACTCGATGCCTCCCTAACCAGCGTAAAAAGGAGGAAAAACCCAAGGTCAATTGACTACACAGTACCATGTTAACTTACCAGCTGAGGTCTCCTCAATTAAGTCTGCTGCTGCGCTGAGGCACACCTGCCCTAGTGCCTGCTCCTGAACAGGTCCTGAGTGGTGGCCTACAAGGCACCACAATTAAGGTAACACAGCCGTCTGAGCAGCCCGGCCTGTGACATTCTTCTGCCTCTCCAGCTCCCCAAGGGGACCTGCTGCTCCTACTGCTCATCACTCTCCCAAATGTTTACGTCTAATTTCGATGAAATGCTGGCTTTAGCTCCTCAGGGAAGATGGAAACAGTTCTTGTTGTTGAGGGGAGGAACATGCCCTGGTATGCTGCCATAAGAGATTATTCATGTGTTGTCACTAAGTACGCGTACTTTATTCTGGCACCCATTAAGGGGGGTAAACAGGGAAGCACTGATGGCAGAAAACGCAGGCGGTTGCACAGCAGCTCCCTCTACTATACAGACGATCCCTAAACTCATGGCACATTCACATATAAACAGAGACTTGATTTGGGACTGTTTTCTGAGTATGCGTGCTTCAGTGATGTCTTTCACAGAGGAGCTCTACAATCCTCTTGAAACTTCCAAACATGAAGAAAACTCAGGGTTTGCATCTCACCTCCTGGAAGACCTGTATTAATCATATTATCCCTTTCTGCCCCTCAAAGCCTCCACAAATGTGTTTCTAACCCCGTATGAGGGCCAACACTGAGCCAAGCACAGTAACTCAAGCTTGAGGAAGCACATACTTCTCATGAGTATGCATGCACATTCCATCTTTTAATCACAAAACACTGTTTTCTTCCTTCTTCTTCCTCCATTCCTTTCTATATCTCTAATTCCTTTGCATCCATAAGTTTTCCCTTACCAAAGCTGCACTGTGTTACTGCTTGAGGGAAAGCAATTTTTTATCTTGCTTTCTCCCCTGAAAACCAGGCATAGAATGGTTTAGAAACCAGAAGGAGGACAATATTTGAAGAGATGGAAATCTTTGTATGTTTAAATTCAGCCAGGAGAAAAACACCCATGAAGAAAAGTGGAACAAGACACATTCCTCTTCTCCCATTCCCTGAATCCTTTGGCTCAGTAAGTAGGATGAAGGAATGAAGGTGATCAGAGTAGACAAGATATGGAGTTTCTCTGTCAGGATGCTCAGCACAGAAGGAATACACGTATTTTTTCTGCTGCAAAAACATCTGCCAAGAACACATTTCAGACAGATCTGCTTTGTAATTAACAGCTTAAAGCCAAGGAAAGGGCATGCCTAATCCTAAATCTAAACCCAGTTTCAAATTACAGCAAGGACTTGAAAGCTGCTGAAATACCTGACCTAAGAAGCTTCTAGACACCTTTTACTAAGAGAACCCTTCTTAAGTCAGCTATTCCACAAAAAAATCACGGAAAAAAACTTTAGATGTCTAAAGCAGAGGGCTCAAAATATAGGAACAGAAGCAACTGAGGCTGTATGCCTAACTTTCAGACTGCTCGGCATTTTAACATACAGTTTTTAATTACTTATTTACATGATGTTTCATATAAAGTGTTTCTCATTCCCAGTGACTGAGCACTGATTCAAAGTTTTATTCTCTTTGCTCAGTACAGTCACATGCTCAGACCCAGAGCTCAATCTGAAAACTGACTTTGTAATCAGCTTTTCAAGGTGTGCACTATTGTGACACTGAAGTGTTTTCAAAATGCTGCAGTGGAGTGACCCATTTCCTTCACCACCAGAATGAAGGCCAAGGGATTTACTGAGGCCAAGAGATTAAAGCCAAGAAGGCCAGCTAATTACAAACTCTCCTCTTGAAATGTGCAAAAATGCTCCATAGCATGACTTTTCTGAATTAACTGTTCGAGGCAGGCTCCAGCTGCAGCTATGAGCATTCTGCACATCTGCTTCTCTGACTAAAAATTTCCACTCATAATCCGAGGCAAGGACAATCCAAGCAAGGAAAACCTGCATAAAGTGGGACTCACTACATAAATAAAAACATCAAACTCACTTTGCTAGAGTGATATTCAGTTGCTTCAAACGGAAGGCCACCTTTTCTCTTCTGACAATTTTCACTTTATTCCTTACACACCTTCTTTTATTCAAATACAAAGAATAAAGGGGGTCCTACAAAAAACTGCCCTTCCTTCACACATTACTCATTCATTCCCTGAGCAGATCCAGACAGAACACCACACGAAAGAGAACCTCTGTGGGAGGAAAAAAGACATTCAATTGAAAACTGTGTTTGCAAGAGCACTATACTACTAAAAGAATTCCGTTCCATGACACAGATCCAAATTAAGAATTAGACACTTTTATAAGAAATGACCAAAAGTTCTCGACTATTTATTTCTATCAAATTTCAGGAAGTTTTAGGGTATTAGTGAACTAATTTAAGAAGGAACTGAATGTTTTTAAAACACTGAAATAATGCAGGGAAAAAACGGGGAGCAGCAAGGAGGAAACTGAATGCTGTCAATCAGTTAGCATCAAGAAGAAGGCTCGTGTCTAAAATCCTGGATGCATTTCCACAGAGTCAGGAGTTCAGGCAGAATGCCAGGAGAAGAGAGCAGGCTTAGAGAACAACAACATGGGTAATTAGAAATATATGCTATTATCTACCAGCAGCCTAACTTACTGAAGACTGTGATGCGTGCTCTTTGATTCTTAAGTATCAGAATTTATATATGCTTTCCTGAAAGAAATCTAGAACAAGCACAGCAAGTGTCTTATGATTAGCTAATAGCAGCAAGTAATATTGCACCAGACAAAAATGAAAAAGGCCTTAGAGATCTAAGAGTATGCAAAAAAGGCTAAACTATCACAGCAAAAAACGTTTTGTTCTTACTAAAATCTTTGTAACCAGATACTTTAAAGACTTTTAGATTGTGCACACCATTTTCATTATTTTTTTAAGCAAGACACCTCAACAATAACAATGACTCTACTGTATTAACATCTTCAACAGGATGAGAATCTCTAATCCAGTTGCAGGATCAAAAAGCTCAGCTGAGAGAGGAGTTTGGCATTTCCTCTGCATGCCTGTACTAGAGGAAGAGGAGTTCCCAGGTTGGGTGATTTTAATTGACTGTGATAACATGATCCAGAGGTGTCTGACTTTGGCAGGAGCATTCTCCAGCCACCAACCTTCCCTTCTTTCCAGCTGGGTACCAACCATACCGCTCTGCACTCAGTGCTGCATCCTGCTCGTCTGCTTCCAACTGCACATCCCAGGCTTCTGCTGCTTTATCTTGGCCCTCCAGCTCTTGCCCAAAATACACCTCTGCCCCCCCAGCAGGAAACCCCCTCATCCTCCCTATGCACTTACTCCTTGTCCGTCTGCTTCTTTCTCCTCTCTCCCAGCTCCTGTCCTCCCAGCTGAGGAGCCTCAGTCAACTGCAGCCTTCTACAACGGAGTGAGAACTGCACAAGAACATGAATCTTTGCTCCTCTCCAACCTGCCTCCTCATTCAACTCTTCTTCCTGGCTTTTGCATCCTCCTTCCTTCAAGCTTTTAGATCCTTGCCTGTTCAATTGCAGCTTCTTTTCAGCTTTCACTGGAATTTGTTACGGTTCTTGAACGTTCTTAGCGATATTTCCTTTCCTAATGACGAAAGGAGCACTGAAGACACAAGGAACGAGACTACCCAGCTCTAAACACACCACCCCATGAACATCCTCCCCTGTCTCTAGTGGCAACACCAAACCAGCAGGAAAACGTGAGAACAGCATTCCTCAAAGAACAGGTTATTCAATCTTAACCCATTAGCCCATTCATTGAGAAACAACTCCTCTGATGGATCTGCTCGGCTACTTTAAGAATGCGCGGGTAAAGCATGCACTGAGTCTCGTCCCCGAAGGGCAGAGTTTGACGAAGTCAAGCACCTTAAGGCAGGATGGTAAAATAGGAGGTACCATAGGAGGGCTCCTTTAGCATTTACAGAGCTCCTCTTCGGCCAGAAAAGCAGAGCTGCATTAGTAAACGGGCAGCGTAGGAAACTACCGTAACCCCCGCTCCACAGATTCAAAAGTTATCTCCGGCTCGATGTCTATCCCGGGAAAACACTGACAGCCACGCTCCCTCTCCCGAGGGGCGGCTGGAGCAACACCGGGCTCGTTTCTCATGGGACAAACCAGTCGCGGGGCCGAGGCGTCAGGGCTCCAGCAGCAGCTGCAGCCGAACCTGGCCCCACGGACGGCGCCGCTCCGCACGGCCCGGGGACTTGGTGCCCGAGAGCCGGGCCGGGCTGCGCCCGAGGGGCC
>WBMY01008182.1:353506-374898 GCA_013397315.1 Donacobius atricapilla | reverse complement strand
ATGTAAGTGTCAGAACTGCTGTCATTCCGCCTTTCAGGAACGGGAGTAGAGAGAAGGGTGAAGATTGTTTTGGCAGTCTCTTACCCTCCCTCCAGTTGCTTTTTGGTTTGTTGTTGATGCCTGCAGGCTTTTCTGAGGAGGTGGGGGGAAAAACAGGAGGGAGAGGAGGAGGAGTACAAGCTGCTAGGATATCATCCACAACAGGCAGGAAGAGCAATGAGCAGGAACCCACATTCCTATGGGGCCATCGTGCTGCTCAGACAGCTGGGAGAGGCAGCAGCCAGTTCAGACAGACTCCTCTCTATTGCTCTCCACGATGTGGGGGGAGAAAGAATGCAATACTCCACAGCCCTTAGGCAGTGCAGGCACCTGTCCATCCCAGAGAACATGCCTCACCTCTCCCCCCTCCACTGGTCTCACCTTCCACTGGGGAGAAGGTTTCTCCCATCCAGTCCTTGGGGCAGGACGAGCGACCCCTCCTCCCTTTCACAAGCAGGAAGGACAGGAATGGATATTTCTCTCTTAGACACTCAAGGCAATCCTCAAAGAACCCCATCCAGCTGGCAACCCTGCCACATTCTTCTGTGGCCTGCTAAAAACACGTGTCCAGGCCCCTGTATATGCAAGGGCCATCTCTCCATCCCATCCACCATGCATGTCTCAACATGCAACCCTGCTTCATACACATCCTACAGTGAGAGAGAAGGCAAAACAGGGGCCTTTCTTTGGGTTTCAAAGGAGGGGCTCTTGCATGAGGAAGTGATCCCAGCACAGGAAAGGGGCTCTTGCACAAGGAAGCATCCTCCTACCAGGCAGGCTGTTGCACAGAAGTAGCACCCCCTTGAGACAGGCTGTTGTTCAAGGGGCTGCCATGAACAGGGTTAAACGGCCAGAAGAGGCTGTTGCAGGAGGAGAGGCCGGAAACTGTTGCACGAGGAGGGCCGCTGCACAAGCGGTGCCCCTGGCACAGGCTATGCACAAGAGGCGTTCTGCTCCCTGGGTTGAGGTCTCTCTAGGAGCTGGAGAGGTGCTCCACTTGGATGGCGCTGGTGCTGACAGTGAGGCAGATGTCCTTGTGATGCTCTGAAGTCTTGTAAGGAGTCAGGTCAAAGGAGCACTGGGGGGGAGGGTTGGGTTGGTTAGTGTCTCCAGAAGGGCCCCCTGCTGCCCCCCCGCCCTGCGGCTGGAAGTGCTGCTGCGGCTGCGAGGCCTGGGCTTGTCCCTGAACCACCTGCTGCTGTGGGTCAGGGATGTTGTGTTTCCGCATGTGCTTCATCAGGTACGTCTCCTGCAACGGGAAGAGCGGCGTGAGAGGAGGGAACAGCGCTCGCAAAAGCCAAAGCCAACAGAGAGGGACACGGCAACTCGGGGGACTTGCTCCCATTGGATCCACAGGAGCTGCTCCCTGGGAAGTTTGATCCGTTCTGCTACCCCCAGGGCAGCAAACACTCACCGAGGTGTAGGCCCGGCTGCAGATGGAGCAGGTGTAGACCTTGGCGTGTTTCACCGTGTGCGTAGCCAGGTGTACCTCCAACGAGGCAGCATCTGTGTACGCACGGTGGCAGTTGTGGCACTTGAAAGGTTTGTCTTTGTTGTGCTGCCGTCTGTGGGACTGGGGGGCAGCAGGAGCAGGGAGGAAAGAGAAAGCAAGCGTGAGGGAGGAAGCAAGTATTAGGAGATGGCTTTACCTCAAACACCCCCTCCCAGCCAGGCCCCAAGCTCCTGGCTGCTGAGGAACGTACACCTGGGTCCTAGCATAGGGAGAGAACTTCTCCTTCCAGCCCACCACACCTTGCCCACACGTGCCCTTTCCTCTCACGCACACTAAGCATTTGAAGAGCAGAGACTCTAATACTCCACAACCCTCTCTTTCTCAGTTTCCATGCAACTCTCAGTCTTTTCCTGGTCTCTCCTTTTCTGCTCCCCTATACATCTGTGCCCTGCATCTAATACCTTCAGGGCAGGCTTTGCTTTAACTGCTTGCAGGTGTTTACAACTCTTTGCTCTTTGGCACACTCTACAGTCCCCCTCCTCCAGGGTACTGCAACAGGACACACCTCTACTGCTTCCCTATATCCCTACCCTTACACCCTCCATTTCACTGTAAAACAAAAAAACCCACCCAGATATCCAGACTTCACTGGGTGTAACATTTTGCAAAAGTCTTGCCCCAGCTAAGTCAGAAAACTGCAAAACAGATCGGAGGAACTTCACTAAGGTCTCACCACCTTCAAGTCAAGTGAACAATTCTACAGGATGTGACTGTTTATGTGACTTCTTTGGGCCACTAGTGCCACAAGTCAGGAATCTCTTCCCTGCCCAGGGCTTCAATAGCTTTCTGTATTCTTCTACTCTTCTCCCAGCTGCCCCACTTCTTCCACCTCCTCTACCACAGGCACCCCTGCCAACCCCCGCTGGCGAGCAGGACACACCCAGCCCCTTACCTGCAAGTTGGAAAGCTGGGTGAAAGCCTTTTCACACCCAGGGTGAGCACATTTGTAGGGTCGGTCCCCGGTGTGGATACTGTTGAGGAGGAAAAGCACGAATGGGAGGCAGTGAGCAGGCAGACAGGGCAGACTGCCAGGGCCTGCTGCTGTGTGAAGGGGATGATGTTGCCTCCAGATGCTGTTCTAGCTGGACAAAGAGAGCTCTGCCCAGCTCCTGTGTCCAGTTAGAAGCTGGAGAAGACAGGCAGTCAAGCAGATTTGAGAGTGACTAGGACTGAGGAGCAAGAACGTATGAATGCCTGGACAGCTCAGCATGTGAGCTACCTAAAAATGTATTGGGAAGGGATCCAGAGGTCCAGGCTCCCTGCTCCAAGCTCAGGAGTCCCAAATGACCAAGAGGAATCTGTTCCCTTGCTTCCACAGTACCAAGAAAGCACCTCTGTTCCCTCCAGGATAGACACACCAACACTTTTCCTTTGAAGTAACAGGCTGAGTTTACCTACAGTGTTAATCTGTCCCTGTCCCCCTGCAATGCCAGGAGCAGCTTCCACACACTCAGTCCAACCCCCGCGGTGCCAGGCTGGGATCCCCTACAGCCAATGCCTCTCTCTCTATCGCTCTCTCTCTCGGTGCCGCCCACGGTGCAAGACCAAGGATCCCCAGGGACAGCACGTGCCCACCTCAGCCCTGACGTGGTCAGTGTCTCCTGCGCAGCCTCCACTCCGTCCACTCAGGTGGGTCACCTCCTTCTGGGGGTGCCGCCGGCCGCATTCCCCGCCCGCCCCCCGCATGCTTGGCGCGCGTGCTCCAGAGGTGCATGCCGGCAGCGCGGGGGGACCAGGGCCAGGCCCCCAGCCTCCTCTGGCCCTTACCGTGTGTGCTGCTGCAGGTGGGAGAGCTGGCGGAAGGCCTTCTGGCAGTAGCGGCAGGTGTAGGGCTTGGCCCCCGAGTGGATGCGGAGGTGCTGGGCCAGGTAGGATGTGTTGGCGAAGCTCTTGGAGCAGTGAGGACACTTGTGCGGCTTGACAATCGCCGTGTGGAGCTTGGAGTGGATCCTGCCGAAGAGGAGGAGGAGCAGCAGCAGTTGGACATGACCGCCATCTGGCTAGTGCTGATGGAATGAGGGCACAAAGGGGGTGGGACAGCACCACGCTATCTGCTACATGAAGGAACTCCAAACACAGCATGAGCTCTCTTGGTCTCAAACTGTGCTCCCCTTGGATTCAAGAGACCATGGTCTGTCCGCACCGGGGGAGGATCCAGAGAGAGGAACTATAGAGCTTGGACTGAGGGGCATTGGCAGAGCTGTGTGTGGGAAGCCTATGGCTGAAGTAGCAGGGGGGCTGTAAGCCTGGACTTGAGATGTTTGGCAGAACTACGCTGGGGTGACAGGGAACAGTGCTCCTATGCCCACTCTACTCTCACACTGACACAACCAGCCCTATCTCCTGTCAGAAAGCGTCACTCCGCTGCCGATGCCTCTCCGGCGGAGCAGCGCTGACCTGAGCGCACCCAGCCCCTCACGGCCAGGGACCAGCCTCACGTGTCCGGTACCGCTACTGCCGGTCTGACGCGTGCAAGACCTGACCAGCCTGTGACAACCAGCCAGGTCTCCCCAGGCAGTCGCCCGCTGAGGTGCTCACAGCATGCTGGGATGACGGCAACATGCAGTGCAGAGGGCCCCAGCCTCCTCTGGCCCTTACCGTGTGTGCTGCTGCAGGTGGGAGAGCTGGCGGAAGGCCTTCTGGCAGTAGCTGCACGTGTAGGGCTTGGCCCCTGAGTGGATACGAATGTGCTGGGCCAGGTAGGAGCTGTTGGCGAAGCTCTTGGAGCAGTGAGGACACTTGTGTGGCTTTGTCTCCGTATGGGACTTGGAGTGGATCTGCATCTCCGACTTGGAGTAGAAGGTCAGCGAACACATCCGGCACCTGGGACCGGGGCGAGGGGAAGAGACAGTGTCACGTGGGGGTAAGCCCCAATATGGATCAACTCTTAACTGGACGGGATCTTCCACACTGAGTGAAGAAGGGGCGTTTCCCCACTATGTGGTACTGGGGAGGTTTCACCTGGGACACTGCTTGGCTGTGAGTGCTCCAGTCCCAGGGGGACGAATTTAAGCTGGGAACTGGTGGAACAGACCAAACAATACTCCACAGCCAGACAAGTGAAGGAGCTTGAAGAAACCAACTAACTGGCTTGCAAGAGAGACAAGGCAGCACTTTGGAAATTTTCCAACAGCAATCCTAAGGGGATAGGAATAATTCCCAGAAAAAAACCCCACTCTGTTAATCTATGATTTATTTCAGTCAAAAAGCCCTTGGAAAACCTGGAAATCCCAGGTTATAGTTCATATTAGAAGTTAATTCCATGCACTGTGAAGTCTGTGAGAGCAGTAATGGCCAAATCCACTTAACTCTGCTCCGACTTTTGGTGAAGACACTCAAATATTTAGTATACAAAATGCTGAGAATAACAGCAGCTTTGCTTTCCTAGCGGGTCTCACAAAGATATTCTGGGTATCAAATGTGGTATTTCATTGGTCTAGTGGGCTTTCATCATTTCAGTCTTACTGATGTGATGCAAAATGTTTTGTCTGGGCGTTTGGATCCATCTGTTCCCATAATGATCAGAAATGTATTTGTTAACACACAGACTCTGAACAAGAAGAAGCAGTTGGCATCCCTCTGCTATGGATGCTGCTGTTAAAAACTGTTCCTCCACCACAACACCAGGCTGTTAAGAGAAGCTCATACTGTTTTACAATTCAAGATGGTAAAAGCTTTTGTGGTTGATAATTTGACAGAGAGACAGAAGCTGCATCCAAGTTACTCATTTCTTCCCCACTTCCCCAATGTGTGTCAAACAAGGGGCAGAGTTAAGGCTTATTTGAATTTAGATTTTTCATTTACATTAAAGACAAAATAGAATCTCCACATGTAACATCCAGGGTCACATCTGAGAGAAGAAATGCCATCCAGAGGAAGTCTGGTTAACATGCATTCATCTTTCACAGTGGTTTTTGTCTGGGAATTTCCTTGAGTTTCATAGTGCTTACAAATCTGCTCAGCAACAAAAGTCTCTGCAGGTACTACAAGCCACAGAGAGCTGATCCTGCTCTTCCCCATATCGATCTCCTCTCAGGAGGATACTTCATTACATCTACTGTTGTGACTCTGCTGGAGCCAGAAGCTTTATGACGTGTGCAGTCTGATTAGCGTATGTCATGTAAGCAGTATTTACCCAGCACCTACCTTAACTTCCACAGGCCCTTCCAAGCCACAGCTTGATTCCAAGCCATTCAGCCGGGAGCCATGCCTCCCTAGCAAGCACTCAAACACACACCTGTCGTAACATTTCCCTCCTCTCCACTTTTGCTCTTTTACATTCATTATCATCTCTAATAGTTGCTCCCACGTGTCCTACCTTCATCCTTCTCTTAATCCATTTTAATTGCAAGCCCTAACAGAACATGCAAACTAAGTACGTCCTTACATAAATCCCTCCTCACAGACACACACACACCCACCCACCCCAAGCCCTTCTGGAATCAACCAACAGAAGCAATTTGGCTGTTTATCTCTACATCTATTGAAGATATAAGGAATAAAAAGGAACATCAGCATAATCTTTTTTTTAAAAAGTAGCTCTTGTTTATAAACTGAACTATCTCAAGTCACACAGTTTGTTCCAGACTTCCCAAAATGCTAAACTTGAATAGAGCATATGTATTTTGCAGTAATCAAGTAATACTTACACGATGAGGACTGTGTATCTTGGAAAGCACCAACGTTAGAATTAACTTTGAGGTGAACAGTGAACTGAAAAATACCTTTGAGTAGCCAAGTCCAGTTCGCTGCTAATGCAAGCAATTACAGCATAATCCCATGCTTGACTTTTAGCAGGCTCCTTCTCAGCAGATGCTGACTTCCATTACTCTCAATTGAATCCTGTTCCATGGCACTGGCCCTCTGATAAGGAACCATTCAATTGAGAACAAGCTCCCAGTGTGATGCTGTGCTAATATGGCTCACCAAAACAAAGGGGAATAGCAGGTATCCTTTCTGTATACAGGAGGGGAGCAACTGTTCTTGCCAACAACATGTCTAATTCTGAAGTCCATGTCCTCAACAATTACTGAAAAACTCACACAGGCTCAGCAAACTTAAAGAATGATGGCATGTGGAAAATTGGCTTTGCAGGAAAGATTCACCGACTCCAGTCGATTTAGGTTTGGAGTAAAGCTTAAAAGGTAACTTGGTCAATATCCAAATAAATCTACAAAGGGAGAAAAATATCAATTACTAGGGGCTTACTTTATAGACGAGGATGATATAACGAAGAACAACAACTGACACTAGAAGTGAAAAAAAGAGGAAACAGGCCTTTTCCAGCTGTAAGAATGCATCTTTGGAACAAGGCTCAGAGGCTACAACATGGTCTCAATTACTTGGCCCCTACAATCAGTATTCTGAGAATCCAGGTACCTTTCTGAGAGAAATACCCTTCTTGGGGTTTTGCTCCAGTTTAAAGAGAATGCTGGGCACTAATCTCTTCTGCGCTGCACACAGGACTCTGTATTTTAAATAGTCTATTCTGTTCTGAAAAATTAATGAACTTTACCATGCCATCAAGTCTAAGTGGTCCCATGCATTAAATCTATAGTGCCATAAAGCCATCAACTTTATCTTCCATAACTTCTGTACTCCCTTTACTTATTTGCTTTGCCAGGTATCTGCCTTCAGGTCAGAAATTCTCTAAAATAAACTTTAATGGAGAGAAACAGACTGCATGTCCTTTTCTAATTTCAAAATAAAATTAAAAAGAAGTTGTTTCAAAACCTCACTGGCACTTGCATGGCAATGATAAACCTGATTACTAGCAAAAATAGACCTCAGTGACAATAACAAACCCCCCCAAACCCTGACCTCCCCGAAAAGCCCAAAATCAAAACAAAACCCTCAAATGAACAAACAACCAACGCCTGTTATCTGAATTTAGCAGCTATAGACATTCTGATATTGTTTTTCAAACAACATTTAGAATGAAAATCTTGCAAGAACTCATTTTCTAATCATCTAATTAGCATCAACCCTGAGAGAGCAAGAATGTTATGCAGCATTAACAAATTCATGAGCCTTATGAGTTAAAAAAAAGCCCTGGAATATAACAGAAAGCTGCACTTCAGAATTTTATATTGTGTGGTATCAGGCTTTTTCAAGGCAACAAATGATCCATTTAATTAAGGGCTTCACATTCTGCCTCAGACAACATCAAATATTAAAGGGGAAGATGCAATCAGCCCTCTAGTGGGCAAATACGGATTAAAAAAATGTTAAATCTATATGGATAATGAGAATATCCCATCTGACGCTAGCAGCGTTTCAGCATTCTACTTCAGTGAAATTCTGGCTGGGGAGAGGAAAAATAGGGAGCGCTCCTTGCTAAGCATGAATGAAACACTATATGAAATAATTGATTTCTACCCCCCCTCTGTTTAATATCCATTTTTAATAGTCTTCCCCACTGTGCTTCTAAACTGCCCCTCCTTTGGCTGCATTCTTTCTGACAGCAAGAAACAGAAATGACTGCAGCATTCCCATTGATGGTGTGACACAACATCCCCTGCAGCTGCTTGTTATGGCTCTGCAAATTCAGGCAGCCTTGGAGAATATATCCTTAATAACACAGAGGTTCATATCAACAGTTAAATTAGCACTCAGCCATATGCCAGAGATCAAAAGTAACCCCTTCCAATGTTTACAATGCTTTCTTTTTTATAGGAAATAAAGACATTCAGAAAATGTTCATGTTAGACAGAGATACTCTCAAAAACCATGAAATGCCAGTAAAGGTGGATGCACAATTCTAATTCTACTCCCATATGAAAGTCATCACAATGAGTCATAAACAAAATTACGCTTATAGCAACTAGACTACAACTCTGTGGCACACTGTATTTTTTTCCACTTTTCATGGAATGTTCCGCCTCATTCATCAGATGCTGTTAGCAGATAAAATACCATCTGAAATACCAGCTCATAGTAAAATTTGCCTAACATGGATTAACAGCCTTTTTCAATCAAGTGCTTAATTAATTAGCATCACAGTTGTGAAAACCAGGTAAGCTTGTATATGGGTCTGAGAATTCAAATTACTTGTATCCACTGAGAGTAGTCTTACAAGTTAATTGAGTCCTTGCTCCTTCTGTTAGGCTACAAATACAAGTTAGACCATCAGTTAAAATAAAAATTGAAACAGGAAAGTCTGAAATTAGACTACATGATAAGAGTAAGTTTAGGCTGTCAGAGTCAGCAGTTCATTTAGCAGGGAAAGAAACCTCCTGCCTTTCCAATGCAGAGTTAATGAAGTAATAATTAATGCAAGCTTAATAATGGATGCACAGTTCATGATAAATGCTAACTTGACCCTCACATTCCCCCATTTTTTTTTAAGCTGAAGCTAAACACTTTCTTGTTAATATTTTGTAAGAGGCAGGGAAAGGAGACAAAACTAACATCCAAGATACACAGCTACACTTGGGCAGCACCCAAATAAAGCCAGCGAGTATGAAGATGCCAAATGAAGGCACAGGAATTGTACCTCTGTTTCCACACTGGCACACCCAGCATCAGCTTCTATTCAAAAGCCAACTCTGTGCTTCCAATGAACAGTTTACACTACTGGTGTGTGTAACAAATCTATCAGCTACGCTCAGAGATCCTGGTCAACTTACTTTCACCATCCTTCAGTCACCTGGTGGCTTGATAAGGCTGAAGAAAACCATGCCCTCATACTGGCAAGGTACAGAGTAGTTTAAAATGCTCTCAACATATGGCACTTTCCCAGTTCTCAGATTTGAGGGCATTCCTGCATTGTGTCCATTTCTCCAAATGACCTTAAAAATACCTGACCCAGAATTTTATGGTATTTCAGCATACATCACAAGTGGCCTGTCTTCTTTTAATGACTATTATTTATGCTTTCAACAGTTGCACCTTAAACCTCTTCTGTCACAGTCTCGCAGTGGGAGCTTTCACGATGTCACGTAATTCCTGAAAGTCTTTTTCACAGTCATTGTTTTCTAGGATATTGTTCCTCCATATTCCTTATCTTTAGATCAGAGACATTCAGTAGTCCAACATTCAACGAGACACTTCTGTCTGATAATGTTTTCCATTGTGTCCAGACATCTGGACCTCCAATCCCTGGCTGCTGGAGACTTCATGCTGTCCCAAAAAGCTAAGTCTTCCATGGGACTGTATTAAAATATATTTTCTCTGAACAATTAACAGCCACATAAAGATCCTTTTTTTTTTTACAGCTATCCACCAGCATTGCTTTTATCTTTAGGTTATCAGCCATGACCTTCTGTTGACCTCCAAATCATTGAACATCAGGCCTAAGACACTGCCAATTTTTGAAATCAGTCACCATTAGCATAAAAGACCAACAAAACAATAAAACACAATAATGTGCTTCCTAGTATAGTGATAACATGCAAGAGCTAAAATCAAAAGAATAGAAAAGGCCCATTAGAAAGCACTAGATTTGGAAACACCAGGATTAAGGTCATCCATGTCACCATAATTTGGCTCCGCAATGCAGGTGCGTTCTGAGACAGCCTTACTGACTGTTTCCACAGAACTGCTCTCTTATTATGTTGCACAGGCAGATACTTAACAAGTGTTCAGATTTTTTATATCACCACTCTGGACAGCCTTAAGCCTCGTCGACCACATGCAATTCCAACCTCGTGAAGCAGATCACTCATCTCCTCCACAGAACTATCAGTGCTCCATAAGCATTCATCTATCCCCACAATGTCCCTGTTTTACTTTTTGTAAGGGAAGGGAATCACAGAAGACGCAGAAGACAGTGAAACACAGTAGGAGAGACATACCCACTAATTCCAAGTGGCCAAACTGATATCTGACCCCTTTTTTCCTTTAAAGGAAAATTCCTATTACATATGTTCGTATCACTGCTCCTATAGATTTCTATGCAGTTACTCCTATGAGGTGCAACACTTCTGCAAAGCAAAACAGGGTCTGACCTGTAACAGAGGAATGTTCAGTGATACGTGAGATTATGGTTTTGAGAGCACCAAATGTTAATTATTTCAGGATAATTCTATGATCATTTGTAGCCTGAGACAAATCCGAATCCACTGAAGACTGGACCTAACTCGTATTTGCACGCACTTCAAGGCAAGATTATCTGTAGAGTTGTAGGATACCACAGCAATCTGTGGCAGGGGCAAGTGTAATCAACAGTTCTTCATACTAGCAAATGCCTTCCCCAGATCATCCCGCTCAATTCCACAATCCCATGTCAATGCATTTTATTTTCTTTTAACAGAACATTCCTTTCATGTTGAGCAAACATGCAGGACTCTGACAGGCTATCATGCATCAGTAACTAATCAAGGATGGTAACAAAGCTCATTGACTCAATTGGGCCAAATTAAGGAGTAATCAGATAAGAGGTGCAAAATACAGTTTTAAAGTTCCCTCTCTCCCAAGGTGAAACAGTGACTCTCATCCTTATTCCCTTGCACACAGTCATTCCATTGACAAGTAACATGCCCAAATTAGAACTTGTGACTGCAGAACTTCTCCGGTCAATTCCCTCTGTCTGGCACTATGAGGAAGTGCCAAGGGAATGCATGTAGGTACCTACGTGCACACACACACAGTTACAATATCTCCGTAGAAGGGACAGAACTTACCATAACACAAGGTTTTACCTCATTATAGCCTCAGGCATCTGGCCAGTCAAATTGTCATTTTCTAAGCTCCAAGCACTGCATTTATATACAAAGCAAGGATTATGTGTACAAACTGCATGTGTATATGTAAATGTGCATGTGCAACAGTCCTCCTTAGAGTTCTGAGATCATAAGCCACTTCCAACCAATCTGAAAAAGGGGTAAGGATCTTAAAAGTCAACACAACTCTCAAAAATATGCAGCTGAGGAAAGAAGAGAGACTCTCGTGGAGTCCTCTGCTGAGGGAAAGGCCAATAAGCTCACCCTTGATTAGACATCAGAGAATCCACACAGGAGAGAGCCGCTGGAAACCAGGCATCATTAGTTCCGCTGCTCACGGAACTACTTGTTAAAGAAAGCAAACAGAAATTCCAACATGTGGCATCATACTGACACCCACGTTGGTCATCAGCAATCTTAAAATCCATTGCACAGACCTCTGCCACTGCTGCTAAGATGATAAATGACAGCAACAATACTTTGTCACCTTCTTCTAGCCTAACAGGGAGATGAGGTTCTTTGCCAGAGGAGGTCACATTCTTAGGCTGACATCAAAGACATGGCAAAATTTAGAAACACTGGGTTTAATATTTCTAGGCTTTGGAGGGAATGTGGTCAAACTTTCTGCCTGACACTTCAAACTTAATTCTCCCTTTGCCCTTAGCCTTCTAGCCCAGAGCAACACCCTCTCCTACACCAAGGCCCAGACCTAAGCTCATTACCCGCATGTCCCAGCCTCTTGATCCTCTACTGCAAGGGCTCTTCACTGTTTCATTCCCTCAATTACCTAACACTTATCTACTCTCCCTCATGCCTCTGTTTGTCTGTCCACATCCCATACTCTTGTCCCTCTCTGTTCTGCCAGTTCTAGGTATCTCATTTTCCAGCACCTAGCAGGTCTGGTTTCTTCCTCGACCCCTCAGTCTTGGCTGTTTATAGCTTATTCCTGTGCTAGCTCTCCCATCTCTCCTTTGCAAGGAGGCTTGCCATCACATCCTCTGATGCATTCCCTAGTTTGTAGGCTCGTCTTTTCTCTACTCCTTTCTGATTCCCATCTCTACCAAGTTTCCAGATTTCCTCAACACAAACAGCTCCAGTCCCTGCCCATACTTCATTCTCATCTCTACCATGTTTGAACCAAGCAA
Source organism: Donacobius atricapilla (assembly GCA_013397315.1). Lineage (NCBI taxonomy): Eukaryota > Metazoa > Chordata > Aves > Passeriformes > Mimidae > Donacobius > Donacobius atricapilla. Next base: position 362,539 of record WBMY01008182.1, on the reverse strand, counting down.
CGCCTTCTCAAGCAATGTCTTCTCACGCCTTGCCTTTGTGCCCATCAGAGGGGAAGGTCACTGTCCACACTGGGCACTAAAGACTCCTTTGAAGCAGAAGGAAGAGCAGCTGTGCCTGAAAGAAAAACATGCTTGGCCCTTCCATGCAACTCTAGAAGGTGCTTAGAGCTGCAGAAAGAGTAGATATATAGTCCAGCCTCACACAGAAACTGGGAGAAGTTAGGCTGTATTTGTCTCCTCTGTGGAGATGGACTATCTGCTGAGTGCCTGGAGTCGTGCAAGCCACAAGAAACATCAAAAAGAATAGAACTGTTACGTTTTTCAACCACTAAACTATAAATCATCTCAGAGCATGCTTAACAGATTTTTTCCAAACATAAAACTGGCCAAATTCAACAATATTATCACAGGCATATGGGATTTACAAAACCCATAGCCACCACATTGCAAATTGATTCAAAACTATGGGAAGTTCACCTAACAGTAATGCCGAATCCAGTACAGGGAAGAAAAAAACAGGCTTAAAACAAGACATGTCTGAGAAGATGCCCACCTGCTGCATTCAAACCACTGGTTTCCCTTGTGAACATAATTTGCTCCCTAATGAGGGTCTCCATCCAACTTCCTCACCTTCTATAGCTGAGTTTACTAAGGCTTCTATACACTTTTGCACCTCAGACTCATCTCAGAAGTTTCCTATGTCCCTCAGCTGCTTATTGTCTCCCAACCTCCCTGCTGCTCCCCAGTGACAGTAAGGAAATCTCAAAACTAGAAGTGGAGAAGACAGAGCTTGTTGATTACACTATGACAGTGGGGCCCTTCTCAAGCTGACCACCTTTCTGTTGGTATCTGAGGCTCCGTAGCACAGCTTGCAAAACCATTCCAGACTATAAACTGGTATTCATCCTAGATTTTACCTTATACCAGAGCCTAGCAATGCCTATACGGAGCTCTCTTCATCTTACAAAGAAACTACTTAGAGAACTGTCAAGAGAAAGAGAACTGATGATCTGAACCATGTCATCAGTCTTGTCCACTGATCACATCACACCACAGACTTCTAAAAATGCACAGGTACAGGCACCACCCTAAGGCTTAAAAAACAATCCTACTGTATCCAGGACCTGTTTGCTACCTTTTCCTCAGCGCCTTCTAAAGCACTGGGAAGAAGCCATGTGCTTCACAGTGCCAGCATCTTTCCAGAAAGACTCTTGATGCTGATCTCATTTTCCAAAGAAAAAGCAAATTCTACAAAGATGTCAGGGAAGATTACAAAGAGCTGATGATGAATCCAGACAAGACTGAAGTGACACAACTCATGAAGGAAGATGCTTTACAGGACTGGGTGAGATGCTGTCCCCTGCAGGTGCAAGCATTCTTCCAGTAGCACAATGCAAAGCACTAAGGACTCTGCCAGACTAATCCTAAGGACAGATGTCGCAGATCTGCAAGTATTGCCATCACCGGCAAGGGCCTCACACCTTTTCTTACAAAAAAACCCCTAGTCATAGAGATTCTTGCACCACTTTCACAGCAGCCTACTAATTCACTGCTAAAGATGATACAGCACTAAACCAGTTACCATTTGCTGGAGCAGGCATCTCTACATTTAGTAGAGAATGGGCTGAGCTGCAGTATACGTACCAAGGTTTATGCTCCAACACCTTCCACATCTGCCTGGCGGTGCTGCTCATTCAAGGCCTTACTCTATCACCACACTAGGAGTCAGGAAATACAAGTATCAGCCACTCATGAGAGTGTCTGGGCAGGTGAGAGAGCTCACAGAGCTCAAAAACAAAGCTTAAAAAAGAATTAAATTTGATAATATAATCGAGGCTTTAGGAATTGGCTATTAAAAAAAAAAGTCACACTGATCAGTGTAGTACAACTCCTTCCAGGAATCTGAGTACATTATTCTCAGTGTCTCATCATGGGAATCAGTGAAATCATACGAACGTAGTCATATGAATGCCAAAACCAACTCCTCCTCCAGCCTGAGAAAGAAGCAGGAGTAGATGAACCTCACCCACAGTCTTAATTTAGCTAGCATATGTCTGCATACTGTAGTGACGGGAACTACTGAAATCATCCTCTAGAATACAGAAGGATCATCCCAGTATTCCTCGAAGTTTTAACTTGTGAGTCTATTCATATGCATATTATAGAGAAATGATTTTACTGTGTTTCACAAAGGTTTTCTCTCCCACAGCTCCAAGAGAAGATTTTATTTTTCCAACAATAATTTTTAGTTCCAAACTTGCACATGGAATGCATCATCCAAAGAGCAGATCTCAAGGAGGGCAGAAGTACTCCTTGGTGGTCTTCAATGAATCTCAATTTAGCTCTCTCACACCTAAGCACTGCTCAGAGGAAGGCCTACTTGGGGTGGGGGCGGGTAGAAGAGGTACCACATTCAGACTAAACATAAAAAAATCTTAAACATAAAGAAATTACATGTTCCCACATATATACTCATCTGTTTGTTCCCTGCAAAGCCTTTTTCATGAGCTGTTACATAGATGTATGCATGTTCATAAAGTTTCTGCTGAGTCATTCCACCTGGTCTTGGGCATTTTTTTTTCAAACTTACAAGTAAACAAGGAGCTATAATTAAAGCCCTGGTTCAGCTTTAATTCTAGTGTTCACTGCCAATTGTGTCCCCTGTAAATACATATTTAACAACCTAATTAGCAACCCGGACTGGAAGCAGCTTGAGTAGTGTGGAACTGTGGCTATGGCCCAAAATAAATGGTGGGATTACAAATAGCAAGCCACCTAACACGCCCACCCTTCCTCACCATACGCTGATTATATTTTCAAAGTGAAGAACTGGGACATTGGCTAAGATAAAAAGGCTGATCCAAGCTCTAGTTCTGTACCCATTTAACTATGTTGATTTAAAAATGTAAACGTTAAAAAAAAGCTACAGTTAAAAGTGAAAAAATGCCCGGGGTGGGTGCACAGATTCTCTGTAGATGCCTTCATATTCCTATGGCTTAATTCCAGAAAGATAACTATATCTGTACCAAAACAAAGAGCATCTAGGATGATAAAAGGAAAACTGTTTGAGGTGGGATCCTGGGCACATTGTAGAGAAGTGAGAAGGAAGACCATCTTCTATTTCTGTTTCAATTTGGCTATTTTGCCTCTTATTTATCTCCATCATCCATTAGAAACAACTTTCAGTGAATCACTCGTAAGTGCTCCTGTTTCCCGCCTAAGACAGACATTTACTCCCTACCACTTTCTGCTCTATCTGGTTCCCACCTTTTCTAAAACACCCACACTGCTTATCCCCTGGTTCAAATATTCCATCCTACCTTATCTCTCCCCTCCCCATCACTCCTAAACTCAAGCCACATCCCTCCAAGCTCAGAAACCCAACCTCAGGGCTCAGAACTCTCGTCTCTCTTATATGACACACTCAGGGGTCAGAAACACCCTTACATTTAATTCAGAAATACATTTTTTTTCCTTGTTTTCTTTGGAGTGCTGAGATAGAAGGCGATCACATGCGGCAATACACACAGGAGCAGACACTATCACCACAATTCACTTCCTGCTCTGTGTGTCTCCAGTTTGTAGTCTTTACACTGGACAGACTGGAGACCTAACTGAGGAGCACCGAGGCGTACCTGGGCCCTCAGCTACACCAGAAGTGCTCCAGCTGCACCAGCCAGCACTGCACTCGCAGTACACCAGCCTGGCTGTGACATCAGGGATATAGTTTAGCCTCCATAACATCTTGGTCATTAACTAACCTAGTAACGTTAACAACTACATATTCAGGAACTCAAGACTGTCCACTAAAGGAAAATCCTTAATTTTGGGTCAACCCATCAGCTCGTAAATTTCCCGACCAGAAAGAAAATTCAACTCTTTCTGCAGCTCAAAGATTCTCTACTCAGGGATTCTCTAGGGATACGGCAGAGATCTCTTATTCCCCAGGTAACCCTCAGAGGGTTAAATACACCCCCATCCCCATGCAATGTTACAGTCAAGGTTTAACCCCACTCCCCACCTGTATGTCTTGCCATCCTTGTGCTGGTCCTCATCATCCTCGTTTGTCAGCACAAAGGGGTCGCTCATCTCTGGCAGCCCCGACTCCTGCAATCGTTTCTTCTTCCGGCCCCGGGGTGGTTTGGGGGCAACTCCCCCACCCGCGCCACCTTCAGTAAGGGTGGTTGTCCCTTTCTTGGACAGGTCTGGAACCACCTGCAGGGCTGCCTGGGAGCCAGGGGGTAGCGCAGAGACAATCATGGGAGCTGAGATGGGAAAGGTTTGGGCAGAGGCGGCTGTGGTCACCAGAGAACCTGACGGGGAAGTTATCACCAGACCAGGACCTGCAAACAAAGGAAGGTGGAGGAAGTCAGTTATTACACCTCCAATTATGCCCAACCTCCTTATCCCACAGAAGCACCTGCTTTTGACTACAACACAAACAGAAGGGCAGCTTCCCCTCCCAAAGCATTTCTACTCTCCACTGCTGGAAGTCAAACCTCCATAAAGAGGGTGGATGTATGGAGTGCCTGGAGATTCACAGTGAAACCACACCAAGGCAGTCCACACCATCAGTAAGGCTAGGAATAATCTACAGGCCAAGGATGACTCTTCAGAACCTCGTGTTTGTCCATCCCAGCGTCCCCTCCATACGCTGCCGAAGCCTTTGGAGCGCCCTACCTGCTGTCATGAGCCCAGCAGACTGCACTGGTACCACGGTGATGTTCTGAGTCACAGGGGCTTGGCTGTGTGGGGTCAGCTGCTCCGGCTTGGTGTCCGAGTCCATGGAGATACCAGTGGGCAGGGCCACAGAGGTGGGGACTGTCAGCAAGGCAGGGTAGTGGGGGGGAGCCAGGCTGCAGCCCTTCTCTGTGGGCAATAGCTGCTCCTTCATCTTGTTAATGAACATGGTGTTCTCAATCTAAACAGGGCGAAGGACAGGTTTTAGCAAACCCTGGCACGGCTTTGCCCAGCATTTGGCTGAGCAAGAAGTACACCAGAAACACTCACGGTGCATGAACTTCTAACAGGAAGCAAGACCAACATAATAGGTTGGAAGATCTTACCTGTCCCGAGACGGTGGGCACTGCTGGCCAGAAGTACGGGGAGGAGTTGAAATGAGATTCTTCCATCCTAGCTGGGCACAGGGGGCAGGAAGAAGGGGGAAGGGAAGAGGAATGGAGGATAAGGAAGACAGACAGACAGACAAACACAAAAAACCCATTAAACTCAAAGAGATTCCAACATGGAACTGACTCAGTCTAATGCTGTGACAGTTCCTTTAATCTTCCCTGTCTTTCTTGAGCAACTTGTTCCCCCTTCTGAGCTATCTGCCCAAATGAAAAAATTATTTACAGGGGGAAAAAGGTGCCTGTTACCCCCACGGGCTGGGGTCCATCTGAAATGTCCCTTGCCCGGTAGTCCTCCATGCAAAAAAAAGGACTGACTAGAAACCCAGAACACATCCAAATTTTCCCAATTATCCACCCAAGTATGTGGCATAAATGAAGTCTGTGCATCTGCAACCAGGCAAATACAGATGAAAACCATTTTTCACCATCACAGACATGGAAAATTTTGAACCTTGCCTGTCCCTCCACCCCAGCTCAACATTAAGGACCCAGATGCAGCAAAGGGACATTAGCATTATGTTACACAGGAAGAAAGACAGGCAGAGAGAGGGAAACAGACTTGCCCAAGATAACAGACAGCCACAGCAGACCAAGAAGTCAAACTCAGGGCTCCTAACTTCCTGCTGCCCACCCCAGCCCCACTCTTGAAAGAAATACAGAAATACCATTCAATATTCCTGCTCTCCTCCAATGAGACTAAGCAGTAGGAAAATAACCTGATTCCCCTGCTCCTGAGATACCCTATTTCCAAGTGAGATCATGTCACAGCTCTCCATTGCCCATTTCCTTCCCATCTTCAGGACAAGATTTTGTAGGACTCTGTCTCCAGCCAAGTACCCACTCTCCATCTCAACTCTCCCTGCACTCAGAGGACCAGTTAGACCTCAAAAGAGAGTCTCCTGAACACAGAGGTATGATCTCTTTGGGAACACCTGACCGAAGAAGCACTTACATTTCTAATCCTTACATTCCTCTATGCAATTCCATTAGTGAACGGAGTTTGTTACACTTGCAAAAACACTATTCAAAACCTGAAGAAATTAACAAAACAGTATTTTCTGAAGCAGAAGATACATCTGTTCCTAAACAAATATGGCAAAACTGATAGGTAAAACCTATGCTCAGAATACATCTGGCAGAGAGCACAACCGCTGTAGGTTTTTCATGCAGCCACCTGCAAACTGTCCCACTTGTATTTCTCTTGTGGTCAGTTCTGTCAGTGGTCTAATAATCAAACAATATTGTTTCTGTAGAGTCCACCTCAGTCATCAGGGGAGCTCAGAGGCATGCCCTCATTAGCATGAAACTCTTACATTACAGAAGTATACCAGGACAGAATAAATACATATTGAATGGCTGTGTTTGAGGCAAAATGCAAAGATAATTTTCCTCTACGTGGAGAAGCAGTATTTAAATGAACCAAATTACCCAATAATTTTGTTTTTATGAATTGCTCGTGCAACAGCAAGGCCAAGTACTCCTGCCTCACTCACTCACTGCAGATGAACCAATGAACACACTCAAGGATAAATTATTTACCTTACATTGGTAGCATGCAGTCAGACTGCTCGATGCCTGACTGAATTACTCTGGATTTACACTGCTGTGATTCAATCAGAGGCTGATGGGGCAAGACTCTTACCTTCCTTCCTCTGCTTTCTTTTCTGAGCCAAATTAATTATTAAGTACACTGCCCACAGCACAGCCCTATGCATGTAATGCCTAATTACATGGCTTTTTTCTTCCACGGGATGGGCACACATGAGGAGATAACACATCCTTGGCAAGTGAGCACCACCTGAATCAAGAGGGGTATTTTGTTTGGAATTTCCAAGTTTGGGGTTTATTGCTTAGGTTTGGTTTTATTTGTAAAATAAATAAATTGCAATTATTGCAATTATTATTGCTTATTTGCTTAGCTTCCACATCAGAAACACCAAAGTGAACCTGACTCTCCAAAAACATAAAGTCTCACATAACAATCAGATGCATTTTCCAAAGAAACTTTGTAGTTGTCCAAAACTCCCTTGGATGCAACTGCAAACTTCAGGAGTTAAACAGGAAGATGCCAATTGAAGCAAAAAATCTCACAACAGCTTTCTTATTTAAAAATTAATGAAAGGCAAGTCCATTTCCAGATTCCAAAACCCAGACTAGCAGAGGCCAGGGCACTCAGTCGCTGCTTGTCTCCATCTTGTCTTCTACCAGAACTCCACAGAGAATCTGACTTTTGTTTGCTCAGTTTACAAAGTGCGCAAGTCAAATACGGCTCTTACTAATTCTTCAAAGGATGGCTACACTGATTTCATTAGCCTCCCTTAGAATCCACCTCCCCATCGAAAAATCTTCACGCTTGAGCATATTATGTATCAGGCCTCAAACTTCTGGCTTGAAAGGCTGAAGTGTGATGGAGTTATAAGAATGTGGAGGAAAAGGAGAAATGGTGTAAAAGTCAAAGCTTTCATGCAATTTCACTAGCAAGCCAGTCTTCCAAAGGCAGAAAACAAAGGTAAGATTCCTCCACCAACCTACTGCCCTAGTACCCAGAGCTGTCCCCCTCCCCTATCCCATTTTTAGGCTAAAAGGGTATTTTGAAAACATGCACCCCTATTGGCAGCCCCCACTTAGATGCTGCTCACACTTACTTTACCAGAACTCTGCACGTAACCCTTCCAATTGCTCTATAACTACCAGACATGGGCTGGAGCTTCAACCCTGTACCACAGCACGTTCCCACTGCAGGGCCTTCATCATCCCAGCTTCCACAAACAGGCCAGAGGTGGGACCTTCTTCCTATTCACCAGTCTAGTATCAGACAGATGTCAACGTACCCTCCTGATATAAACCAAAAACACTTTCTATGTACAGACCACAAATGTACATACACCAAATAAACAACCGAATGAACCAGAGAACTCACAAGGGGACAAGGGATCTGGAGTTTAGATCTCACAGAGTACTTCACAGAATCACGCACTCAACGTGCTGGATTTATACTTCTTGGCAGGTCATCACTTTACTCATAAACAGACAGATAAAAGCACGTGCAAGTACACGGTGAGGTAGAGGCTGTGCTTCTGGAAGGCACAAGCAAGGTTGGATATGCAGGTATTTATTCAGAGGTTGACTTTTAACGTGGGTTTCTTTATTCTCCAGATGCCTGGCTTTTAGTTCCTACTCGGCATGGAGTTTTCAGTCAACAAAAGGCCGGGAAGTGCAATGCTCGGGAACAATTTAGACTTTTGTTTTATGTCTGCCCAAGATCTTTGTTCAATGACAAGGAGCTTTTAGGCTTAATTGCTGCAAAATACTAGGGATCCTGAAAGCCACACAGGCTGTTAGATCAAAAGCAAAAATGCTTCCACGGAAATCATAAGCACCAAAAAGTTCAAACGCTACTACACCTTTAGAACAAGTGCATTTGAACATACATCAGGAATATCCCAAACGCACGGGACAAAGTCCTGGATCCCAAACCCGCATACCAGAGACAGAACTTCGGTGCCGTTCCCCGACACTTGTGTAGCCTCCACCCCAACCGGGCGAGCCTCTGTGGGAACAGGTGCCTGGCAGAGGGCATCCCCTGCGCCCCAGCTCCTTCCAGGCGCTCAATCCCTTCTCCCGCACCCTGGAGCTCAGATGCCCTCGCACCGCCCCCCTCCGGGACCCGCGGCCCATCCCATCTCCTCCCGCCCCACGGCAGCCCCCGGGACAGGGGCGGGGGCCACTCACGCAGCTCCGGGAGCTCCTTACCCCTCTCACTCTCCCTCCTCTTGCATTTCTCCTCCTTCCAGGGCCGGCTCTGCAAATAAACCGCCTGGGTTACCGGGGCCCCGCATGGCATCGGGCGGCGCTCCGCGGGGCCCGCGGACCGGGGCACCCCGGCCATATGCGGGGCCGC
>WBMY01008182.1:322706-353374 GCA_013397315.1 Donacobius atricapilla | reverse complement strand
AGCCCGGCCGGCAGGGCCGCTTCCGGCCTCGCGGCCTCACGTGACGCGGGCGAGGCGGGCCCCCTCATGAATATTCATGAGCCGCCGTGCACGGCCCTAGGGATCCTTTGGGTCTGCGCGGCATGGGGCCGGCCCGGAGGAGCTTTCCCGAGGGCTGGGCCCGCCGGCGCCTGGGACGGTCCCGGCCCGCCGCGATGATCCAGAGGAGTTGTCCCAAAGTTTGGCTGCCAGCGCCTGGGACGGTCCCAGCCCGCGCTGGCTCGAGCGCTTCCTGGCACGCTGTTGAACGTGTTTGTCCTGCTAAGCCAACGAAAAGGACTTCCCGCGAGCCGGTCCTGTGCCAGAATAGGCAAACTGGACCATCTCATTCCCTGTCGGGAACGGGCGGGGAGGGGAGCAGGGCAACCCTGTTCCGCAGCCGGCGGCTCCGGGTAACCTCGCCCGAACACCAGTTGGTTTTGTATTTGTCACCGTGCGCAGCTTGACCCCAGAGGGGGCTGCAGCTCCCGCTCGCTCTCAGTCCCTGAGAACGCGGGTTCACAGACTGAGCCCGCCCGAGTTTGGTCCGGCCGGCTCCCGCTGGCTCCCGGGCGCTGCCGGGCCCGTTGCCGTGCGGCGGCAGGAGCCGCAGGCACTCGCTGCCTCCGGCCTCGGGCACGGCCAGGCTGCTCCTGCCGGAGAGGGACATCACCGACGGCTCCACGACATCGCTGAGCCGGGCTGGCTGGTCAGCCCCACACCAGACTGCTGACACTCCACAAAATCACCAAGCCGCGCTGGCTGTTGCTGCTCTGCTCTTAGACACTTTAGGATAAGATTCACTTCGTTCCGCTGCTCGGAGCAGGGTTAACTTTGGCGCTGGGCCCACCTCCCAGGTCAGGTTAGGTTACCTTCCCTACCTGTGATGTTGCGCGCCGGGCGTTTGGCTGGGCTGTTTCAGTGCTCTGACTTGAGAGAAACCTCTTTTTTTTATTGTTGCGTGAGTTTTCTGCCAGCTTGGCGTGCTGGAACAGCTTTCCCGAGCCAGCATGAGTAAGAGGGTGGGACCAGGGAAGAGCACAAGCACAGCAGCCGGCGGTTAGATCGGCGCGGGCGATCGTGAAACCGCAACATCCGGAGCAGTGGGCAGAGGGAAATCTCCCTGCGGCTCCAGCCACAGCGCCTGCCTGTGCCCGGGACGTGCTGGGCTATTGGTCTTCGCAGGCGGCACCAAACTTCCTCCTGGGGGGAGTCAAGATTAGCTCTGAGTTCTTCAGCTGGAGTCACATGAAGGCAATTGTTGATTTATTTAAATAAAAGGAGTTGGCAGCCTAATCAGTTTGGAAATTAATTTCCTTGTTAATTTGGGGGTTTTGACTTGCTCATGAATATTCACAAATGCTCATCTTGTTGTGTTTTTTTTTTCTCTCCTCTATGTAATTTATTTTTGTGATTGTCAGATCACCTCTGAAGGTGACATTTCTCTCCTCGTTCTGCAACGCAGCAAATGTATTCAATCTTATCCCTTGGAAGAGGAACTCCAGCCTGGCACTGACATCTCTTTTACTTTTCTCTTCTTTGCCAGAGAGTCCTTTATAGCCTCCTTCTTCCCTGCATGCTGCCTAGGAAGAAACAGGACTGAGTCTTGTCGAAGAGGGCCGGTCTGGACTTGATAACTGGGAGTGCTTGTCAGAATGTCCTATACCTGGCAAGGGAAATTGTCACTTGAGGATTGGTACAAAGTGGTTAATTTTTCTTAGGGTGCCTGGAGTTTTCTGCTCCCCCTCCCAGCCCGCACTGCCGAGCACCCTTCAGCAGCACGTGAGGCAGCGTGACTAACATCTGCCACAGACACTTGATTTGTCTTATCTCCTTTCCTTTGGAGGAGGCAGAGTCAGAGAAACACGGGTGTGTGTCTCTGGAGAGTACAGCTGATCTCTTTACCTTCTTTCCCAGCTCTCTTTACTTGCCTCCCTTTACTTATCCTGGCAGCCCTTGCTCCTTTCCACACCAGGGAAGAGCATCCTGCTTGCCACTGCGGGTTTCTCCCTGGTGAGACATGCCTGTGTCTCACGTGTGTGTGTGTTTAGGGCTTCTAGGATTTCGTAACACTGACCGGCTGGGCTCAGCTAAGGAGTATGATGAATAAAAGCCTGTGTAAAACCGCTGGTGCTGGGGTCAGGGCGAGCAGTATGGGGTGAAGAGGTGCCCTCCTTACATGGTGGTCGCGCACAGAGACAGGCTTGGCTGAGAGCTGGCCCCACAGCAAGTAGTATGTGTGTAGTGGAGACCCCCCCAGGCCCAGCCCAGTCTCCAAACCAGCTCATTTCTTTAGAAAGGCCAGCTTTGGTACAGCCTCCATCTATCCAGCTGGCTCGGAGCTGTGTGAGGAGGGGTGGCCAGGCTGCACCAGCCATGGGGCTCACCCAGCAGCACTGCCCGCCCAGGCTGGGAGCTGGGGACGGGGTGACAGAGAGGTTCACAACTCTGCAGCAAGGAAATAAGCCAGCAGCAATGCAAAGTGACTGCAGGAGGTAAGGGAGCCCTGGAGCAGGTGGTAGGTGGAGGTTAGTGGGGCCTCCCTCCTGGGAACAGAATCATGTGAATAACACAGTCGGGTTCCCACCTCCTGCTGAGGGCATCAGCTCCTGACAAGCTCAGAAAAGAAAATGTGTGGAGAAAGCCAGCCGGTTACCACGACAGTTGCTCTCTCACAACCTTTGGAACAACTTCTGCTGTGCAGCTTTGGCCCGGGAGGGCGGCAAACACACACCTCCACGCTGGCTGCCTGTTCCATCTCCCATCCTTGTTGCCTCCTCCACAATCACATCTGACTGTCACGTTCCCACCTCAGTGCTTTCCTTCTTTATCTACTCTCCTGATTTCTCTATTTCTCTCTTTCTTCACTACCCCAACGCAAAGCACCCACCCCTGGCCCTTCAGTTATGATTACAGACCATACTCCCGTGGTGCCACTGTACTCTGTGTGCTTGGACACCTTTTGTTTGCTGTCTGTGTAAACTGCACTGCTCACGGCGGCAGTGCCAGTAATATAGGCGGTAATTTATGTCATAGGATCCTGCTTGGCTGGCTTCTAGGGCTGATAAACCTGGCCTGACATGTTCATTAAGCTGCTCAAGTGGTACCTGAATTTGTTAGGGGTACTGACCAGTAGGCAGAGACGGACAGATAGGCTTGGAAGGTGTGATGATGTAGTGACACACATTTTAAGGATGGCGGCTGTTCATTCTCACCCAAATTTTTAGCTGCTTGTAGGACAATATTTGGTTTATCCTGCAGCTGGTATTTTAATCTTGAGAGTACATTTCTCAGCAAGGCGTGTTGTCCTCACTCTTTTCAGGGAACTGACATCTCTTTGGCAATCGGCTGATTAAATCCCCTGGCAGCACACAGCAGAGAGAATTTCAGCACGTCATTCTCGTGTTTTTTTTTTTTTTTTTGGTTGGGTTGTTTTGGTTTTTGGTTTTTTTTTTTCTGCTGCATGAAAATAGATTGCATTTTCCTCTGCTTGGTGACTTTTCTGCTTAGTGTTGTTTAAGGTTTTAGAAATACATGATAATGGAGAGTTATAGATGCGTGTTATCCTGCACATGCTTGGTTGCCTGAATCATTTCATTATAGTGGTATCTTGCTCTCTTAAGGGCAAGGAGCAGGAACCACACACCTGGGATACACTCTGGAATTTGAAGCATATGCAGCAACAATCCAATCATTTTTCACTGAAAGAAGTAGGTTTCTCTGGGACTGGGCGCTTGGAGGTGGGTCCCCGTTGAGCAGGAATTTAACAACCTATGATTGGATTAGCCTTGGCTCCAGGCTGAGTTCATTTGGCTGCTGTAGTGTAGTAAGGGCAGTTAGTTACTGAAACTTCTGGCCGATGTGCCATGAATACAAATCCCATATTTCGAAGGAGGTAGAAGTATCACTCACTGGATGTGTCAGGACAGCAAGAGTCGCTGAGGACCTTCAGCACAGGGCAAAAAATCACAGTTACATCAGAAGTGCCTGAGCGGGTCTCTCTTGAGTGGGCACAGCCAAAGCACACCACACATGCACAGGCAGAGCCTGCTCCAGTAGGGCAATAAGTTCTCTGTGGCAATAACCCCTGTATTTTATTAGATCTCCACAAAAGTTATCAAGAAGCATTTTAAACATGACTCAGCAGTGAGCCCTTCAAGCAGTGAAGGTTCCCGGAAGCCTAGGCTGCGTTAGCAAAGGTGTAGTCAGCAGATCAAGGGAAATTATTATTCCCATCCTCCTGAGCGGTGCAAGGCCCCACCTGGAAGATTACACCCAGGTCTGGCTCCTCAGTACAAGATGGATGTTGACAAACTGCAGCATGGCCAGCAAAAGGCCCCCATGGTGGAGAGCTAGAGCACACAATGCAGAAGGAGAAGGCTGGAGGAGCTGGGTTTGTTAAACAGAGACCGAGGGGTTGTCTAGTTGCTGTCTGCTCCTACCTAAAGGAAAGCTGTAGAGAAGAGAAAGCCAGACTGAGGAGGCAGCAAACAAGGGTCAAGAAGCAAGGGACAAATGCTGAAACAAAGAAATTCTAGACATGTATAAGAAAAAATTTCTTCGTCTTGAGAGCAATTCAGTAGGGGAAGAGGTGCCTAAAAAGACTGGGATATCTCCATTCTTGGAGATGTTCAGAAGTTGTGGAACAAGGCCCTAACCAAGCTGGTCTAGCTTTGGAGTTGCCCTGCTGTAAGCAGGGAATTGGACTAGAGACTTCTAGAAATCCCTTCCCACCTGACTTTTTGTGTGGGTCAGTGTTTTTATGCTGCTGATTTGCCATGAGCCGATGTGCAATGTCTTCATTACACTGAGAGCCAGAAGGGCAGTATGCTTGCTCGGCCCGTGGAAATGCATCTGTGCTGACAGCAGCATTAGCATCTGTAAAGCCTTTCTGCACGAATGTCTCTTCTCCAGCTGGCTCGCCACCCTCTGTAGCACAACTTGTCCCATTTTATACTACAGATGAATCTCCTGACAGCAAGATCTGGTTGGTTTGGGGGTGACTCTTTAAGCTGTGACGTCCATGTTTTTCTGAACAGCAGCAATCACTGAAATGTCACTTAAAACTATATTGCAGCATATAAGAGTTCCCTCCCTACACAAAACCTTCACCCCTTCAGAAGCAGAGAGACTTCAATAATGCCTTTAAATTCTTAGTTTGGGTGTCTGCATGTTTCTTTGCAGAGAATCTGTGATGAGTTTCCAGGTATCTCTGTTCCCTTTCAGAAGTTAAACAGTCACTTCTCACCCCTCCTCTTTCTGAGAAACATGCCTCTGTGATAGCCTAAACTGTGGCTTTCAGCTCACCAGGAGAGCAGAGGGGTGGGTGCTGGGCTGATGAACTCCTCACACCACCTTCAGTGTTCACCACAGGACTGCTAAAACACCTCTGAGCCTTTACAGCTGCCTCATGTCATTTCTCAATAAAGAAGGATGATGCTCGAAAAGGTGGGAGAAAAGGATAGAAGAAAGGGTGTAGAACAGTAACCTGATGTATTAAGACAAAAGCAAACCTCGAGAAGCTCTGTAGAAACACGGCTGGAGCTCACCACCTTACCTTGATATTTGTAGGGTATTTTTTTCAAAGCTGTCTGAAGAAGCAGTGGTTTTGGGAGCAAAGATTTACAGCATATCCATCAACTTCAGAGTAAGCATGTCAGGGCTGGGAAAAAGGAGCTATATTTCAGGAAGAGAGAAAACAAAGTACTCTGGGCAGCTGCAAACCCATTAGTCTAGTCTCAACAGAGTATAAGGTTAAGAACAAATTACAGAAGGAAAACAAAATTAAAGCTACAGCAGTAAGTGGAAAATGGAATCAAATACAAAATGGGTTTATCAACAAAAGCACTGTGTGCCCTTAACTTGATCCTTTTCTTTACCTCCTTTCCCTTACCTGGGTGAAAAAAGAAAATGGTAAATCTAATCTACCTGGATTTCAGTAGGGCATTTGATGCAGTATGGGCTGGAAGGCAGCTAGATAAGCTGAAGTGAAAGGAATTAGTTGGAGAATTTTAGGTGGGTGAAATGCCAGGGAGAGGCAGATGATGTGTGGAGTCAAAAGGGAACTGCCACCATGGAGGAATGTCACTGGCCTTGGGAATAATTCTGCTTGCAATAATGGCTCTAGCTCAGCAAAAAGCAGCATGAAAAGGAAGTTTGCTGATTAAATGCATTTAGGAGAATTACTCACAGTCTGAAGCAGAGAAGTGTGAGGTCCTTCTCCTTTGCTCCTGCTAACGGGAATGTCTTTTACACACAGAGATTCACTGGCTAGAAATGACAGAAGAAGAGACAGATCTGGGTGCATTCATCATTCACGAGATGATTATGAAGCCCCGATGTGATGTGATCACACAGACAACGGCCTTAAAGAGATCATTATGTTAATCTTATTTAGGATGCTATATACAATTTGTCACTCATATTCAGAAGTGGGCTCAGGGCTGGCAGCAGTGTGGAGGAGCTGGAACAACAGAGTCTGTCTCTGTGCCTACCCCTGCTCTCCATATCAGCAGACATGGAGCCTTCCTTAGCTTAGCAAATGGCTGGAATGGATGAACATCTCTCTAAAAATCCATTCTAAACACAGGGATGTGCGCAGCAAAATGAGCCATTATAGAAGGGAAGGAGCTCAGCCATGATTTAGTTGGGCAGTCCCTTTCTCATCTGAGTTTGGCTCTTTTTAAGGCTGCACAGATTTACCTCTCCCTGCAATTTGCTGTGCTTCCTTGGCAGGCAGAGCAGGTTAGCACGACAAGCACAGCATTATAAGAAAAGATGTGCTGAACACAGGCCCACAAGCCCACATTTTTTCTGCTCCATCCCCCAAAGAGTTTTTCCTTCAAGGGTAAGAGATCAGTCCAAAGTCTTGTGCTCTTTATGCAGGTGACTTGTTGGTGTTTCTCCCATACAATGCCTGTTCCCATAAGCTGTCTCAGAAAGGAAGTTTAAAACCCAGCATCTCAGAAAAGGCTCAGTTCTTTGGAGAAATACACAAAAGCCAGTCTGAACTAAATGCGCCACATGCCTGTGCAGCAGAACTGAAAGGGTTTCATCATGTTGGTTTCCATGTTGGAGAAAGAGTGGTAGGTCTTGAACCTGGCTTACACCTGGATGGGATTAGTGCTGATCTAACGCTTAACGGGGGGTCGGGGGGGATGCAGTAAGTATAGCTTGCTGCAGCTTGCTTCTGACAATGATTTCTGAGGTTTATTTAATTTAATTGGCAGAAATGAAATTGGGACGAGACCTCGGGCAATCATGTAATTCAGCCTCCTGACCCGACGACAAGATTAAGTAAGCACAACTCATTTCTGACAGATATTTGTTGAACCTGTTCTCAACAGCCTACAGTGACAAGGCTCCCTAGCCAATCTAGTCTAGCATTTTACTGCTCGATATTTAAAAAGCTTTTTTCCACCACACAACTTAAGCTCTCAGAGATGAAAATGAATCTACTGATTTCCACAGCCCCGTTGAAAAGTGTCTTTCCACCCTGACAGTGTAATCTCCCCAAACCAGCTGTGTATACTTTTTGGCAATTGTGGGCATCTTTTGGCAATTCCAACTGTGTTTTTTTTCCCCCACTGTTTGTGCCTTTCCCTCTATCAAAAGCTTTGGAGTCAAGACATATCACATCTACTACACCCCCCGAGTCCACTAGTGCAATTACGCTGTCAGACAGCAAGCTTAGATGGGTTTAATGTGATCTTCCTGATGAATTGAAGTTGGAGGGTTTTTTCAGGTTTGAAGTGCACATTGGAGGGGAAGCTAATTCATACGTGCAGCTGCTGCCTGATGGGGATGAGAAAGAGGCTGGGGGAGAGGGGCTTGGGGCTGTGGGCAGCTGAAGGGGAAGAAGGCAAATCCAGCCAGGATAAAATGCAGAGCTGGACAAGTAGTCTGCTGTTTGGGTTCTAGGGATAACAGAGTCTGCCAGGAGCCCCGTGGGTAAGCAGCGCAAAGTGTGGAAGGACGGTCTACTACAAGTGTTTTAACGGTGTGTAACATCAGAGATGCATCAAGTCTGTGCACCGTGAACCCCTCTGGAATTCATTATGGGCTAGAACATGCTGAGAGGTTTTCAGAGTTAACAGGCTTGGGCTGCATCACTCTGGGTGGCTTTTCAGAATTCAGCAGCACTTGCGCCTTTGTTGTATCCCAGAGTTTTCACAGCATCTGGAGCAGATCCCTCTGGGCAAGACTCCCAAGTTTCAGGTAAACATCACGTTCAGGGAAGTACTTTTTTAGATGTGTTTACAACATCAGCAGGGAGAACTCACCAGCTGCCTTGCTTCCTCTCACTGTACTGCAGACAGCTTATTTCCCAGGGTTACTTCATCGTCCTCCTTGTGCTGTAGTTCCCAAAGAGCTAAGCTCAGCAGCAGCAGTCTTAGGTAGTCACAGCACATTCTGCAAGCTTGCCACTGTTTCTCCCTCATATCACATACCTGGACACTCCTTTTTCCACAGCAGGTAAGGCACATAGCCATATGGCAGGAGGGAACAGCTCCTGATGAGAGGCAAAGCAAGTGGCAGACAGTTCCCCTGTCCATCATGTCCTTTTCTCCCATACCATACTTTCATCCTTCCCTCATTCCACCTTTTCCTGGGATGCAGAAGTCATCCTGTCCTCATTAGGGGCTAAGCCTGCCACCTCCTGAAGCCATGACAGTATGTATGCCAGGTACTCAGCCCTGGGACACTGGGCAGACTGGGGATCTGCAGTCACCCATTCTGTCACATGGCTGCTGCTGTTTTAGCCCAGTTCAGCTATTGCTGCCTGAGACAAAGCCCAGGCACGGCTTGCGGTGGCACTCATCAGAGACCATTCCCAGTAAGTGGTTTCGCAGAATCACAGAGTGGCTGAGGTTGGAAGGGAGCTCTGGAGGTCATCTGGTCCAGCCTGCCCCTGCTGAGGAGTCACCCAGAGGTCCTCTATCAGTCAGGAGTCAATGCTGGGTAGACTTTGTGAAGACCTCCTGCTAGACTTTGTGCCACTGCTCACCACCCTCTGTGCCCGGCCATTCAGCCAGGTTTCAGCCACCTCACTGTTTGCTCGCCCAGCCCATACATCAGCAACTTGTCTGAGAGGATTCTGTGGGAGACAGTGTCAAAGGCCCTGTTCAAGGTGAGGCATTTTATCATAGAAGGTTATCAAATTGGTCAAGCTTGACTTCCCCTGGGTGAATCCAGGCTGACTATTTCTGATGATTTTCTTGTCACCCATGTGCCTGGAAATGATTTCCAGGGTTACCTCTTCCATCATCTTCTCAGGGATCAAGGTGAAGCTGACTAACCTGGATCCTCCTTCTTGCCCTTCTTGAAGACAGGAGAGAAGTTTGCTTTCCCCAGGTGCTATGACCAATCAAGAGTTATCGAGAGTGACCTCACAATGACTTCTGCTGGCTCACTCAGCACTTGTGGGTGCATCCCATGAGGATTTGGTGTATTTCTTCTGTTTCAGAGGCAAGCAGATCCAACTGCCTGTATCCATAAGCATGTTCTGTCTTTTCTCATTTTGCACTCTTCATCCTTATGTTCCTCACACTCCACAGTGCTGTCTGCTTTCTGGGTAGTTTTCCACTACTCAAGCTGAGTGCACAAGAGTTGTGAACTGGTTCCCTCTTACTAGACCCAAAAGCTCCTGGATTATTTATTGATTCTCCACATGGAAGCTTCTCTAGACAGAGCTTTAGGGAATCCAGCTGTGGCCAGGTGTTCTGCCTGGAGGAATGTGGGACCCAAGGGCACATGTTCCCCCCCCAGTGCCTCACTGGAAGCAGCAAGTCCTTGGATCAGGGCAGGTGAGTCCAGAGGTGCAGCAAGGAGCATTTTGGAGGTTCAAGTGCTTCCTTCTCACTCAGCTGGATGAGCTCCTCCTCCCAAACAGGCAGGCATAATGACCTCCACATCCTCAGGGCAGTTCTCAGCTTCACCTAGATATTCAAGAGTTCCTAGAAAATCTTTTGCATCATTGCCGGGCCTCCTTTTAGCAAGGGTGCTTGTGTTTTCCAGGAACTCCCTCAGCACCACGGTTACCTGGGGCTTCATTTCCTCCAGCCTTGCAGGCAGAGTGAGCATCTGTCGCAGAAGCCTTGGCTCTGTCTGAGGAGCAGCTGCCACCTGAGAATTCACTCTGCTCATTCCCTGTCTCCTTTTTCTGGAGTGGCACCCTCCAGGCCTGCCAGCTGACAGCCCTTTGCTTCCCCCAGATCAGCTCCCATCATCTGAACATCCTTGCTATGGCAAGTATGGCCAGCAGCCCTTTTGGGTCAGCCAGAGGGTAGGTACTGCATGCACTACACTTGCAAAAATCTACAGAAAGTAGAGAATAAATTTGAGAAATGCTACTTGCTCCCCCAATACTTCTGGAGATCAGGAGCCCAGCACAAAACCTGGCTGGACAGAAGGACACTGAGCAGCCTGTCTAGGTCAGGATTTGTGGCTGTCCTTCATATTGAACTTCCTATAAGTAAGTTTTTAGAAAATCTGTACCCAGCAGCAAAGACTATAAGAAAATTTG
The DNA here is from genome assembly GCA_013397315.1 of Donacobius atricapilla. Classification (NCBI taxonomy): domain Eukaryota; kingdom Metazoa; phylum Chordata; class Aves; order Passeriformes; family Mimidae; genus Donacobius; species Donacobius atricapilla. The sequence continues at coordinate 342,831 of WBMY01008182.1, read as the reverse complement.
TTTTAAACATTAGCAGTTTCTAAAGCACTAATGTTTTAATGCAGTGAGAAAGGTGAGCTGGAAATGGCAGCAGCATGGGTAACAGGGCAGTGGTGTACAGAGAGAGTCCCTCTGGCCATTCTTTGCTTCTGCACTTGAAGCTTCTGCAATCATCTGTATTAAAATTCCCAAAATTTTCAGCCCTGGCTCTTGTGCACTGTACATCTCTGTAGATGTGCTGGCAATCCTGGTCTGAATTCCCTTAATGTGGAGCCTGGGATGGGGCTGAGGCTCATGGTAGCCTCCTAGCATCCTTCACCTTAGACACAGCAGCCTCTGTGGCAGAAACAGCATCACTGCAATTGCATAAAAGGGCAAACAGCCTGATGCTGCCAAAACTCGCGGGAGTCGTCCCCGGCTGTGGTTGTGCCAAACCTGCTGGGCTGGCTAAACTTGCTGCTGGAGATGGCTTTCCCCCACCCCCTGCAGTGACCCTGCAGTGCAGCGGGTCAGGACCTGCTCTCTCGGTGAGCACTGGCGTGCTCTTCCCTAAGCACTGATGCCCCCCAGCTGCATTTTTATGAGCTGACACTTGCCAGAGAGTTGTTGCCTTCGGTGTTGTTGCAGAGTGGAGTGCCTGGTGAAATCTTTACCCCAGGATGTCCTAACCACACGTAATCTCCTTCTGTCCTTGAAAGTGGTGCACTGAAAGAACCTGGGTAAGATCCCATGGGCAGAAACACTTTGCCTTTCATCCCAGAGCTGGCAGCCAGAACCCCCCCTTGCCTGCCCCCAAGGGGCTGGTTCTCCCCTCCTTGCTCACCCCTCTGGTCCCAGGTAACGCTCCCACTGATCATCACAGAACGCTTTATACTTGACGCAGTGAATGCAGACAGAGAGCTGACAGTCCCTCTGGCAGCTGCCAGCTCAGAAGGTGCACAAGTAAGGTTGCCTGGGCATGTACTTTAGCTCTAAATGCCCTGTTTTTCCACAAGTTTGCGTTTTGATGAACATAATGTTCTGGGAATGAATGAGCTATCACCAAGCAACATTAACTCTGTGTTAACAAAGGGTTTTGACATTGAATTTAAGCCTGAGGACAATGCTGGCACAAGAATGAGTTATCACAGGCTGGGCCATGGGTACACTGAGGATGGAAATTAGAAAGAGCTTCCCACCTGCCAGTGCAAGGATCTGGAACAGCCTTTCAACAGCAGCAGTGAGGCCAAAAGACAACTTGTGGGACGGGAAGTCCCTGAGCAAGGGGATGCAATGGGGCTGCCTGCCACAGGCCACGAGATCTCTGCCAGTCCTCTCTTCTTATGCAATTGCAGGACATTTTCATAACAACTTTGCCCTCAAAGCAGCTCAAAGCGAGCTGGGTGCCTGGGGCTTGCCTGGAAGTGGGGCTCTATGGGGCTGTGGTGTGGTGTCCTGGCGATACTGCAGAGTGCTGTAGGGCTGTAATTACCCAGGGAGTGCAGGATGTGCGTCCTCCTGCCTCCAGCGGGCAGAGAGCTAAGCACAGAAATTGAAGGGTACAGTCTGTGACAGGCAGGCCCAAGACCAATTGCTTCAGGTGATGGTTGGATGTCTTCCAGATCTGAGGGTATTTCTGATGAGCAGAAGAGGGCTCCTCCACGCTGTAGCCCAGGGGAGAGTGAGCTGGGCACTAAGGGGCTTTGAGGCCAGCTCCCCCTCTGGCTTAGTGCCCAGCCAGGGTACTGATCAGTGGCCAGCGTCCATCCATCACCCCTTTCCCAGTGAGCAGTCAGTTGAATGAGACCACCTTGGCACAGGATGGCAAAAGGGGACGAGAGAAGGGCATGCCCCAGGAGCATCTGTCAAGGAGAAAGATGACAGCAGCTCTCCCAGGGCAGCCGCAGGCTGGCTGCTACAGTGAACCAGCTGCCCCTGCCTGGGAGCACCGCCTGCCTCGCTCCTTTCTGCTGCCAGCCCCGGACACCAGCAGCCCTGGACACCAGCAGCCCTGGGATGTGGCCCACAGCTCCAGCCAGCCCTACCTCCCGGCACCCACCTGCGCTCAACTGCCCACTGCAGAAATCCTCGCATGAAACACTTCACTGCCAGATTACAGTGGATTACACCAGCCGGGGATAAAACAGGAGTTACAGCAAACTCAGTGGTTGAGTGTCTCTTTTCTGCTCTTTAACAGATGATTAAGGCCCTGCCAGAGTGACGTCTGCATCCTTCCTCAGTGATAAAGGTTAGGGATTTCAAGCCTAGCTGCTGACTCATAACCAAGAAGAGGAGAAAAGGGAAAATTAGCATGAAGAATGTTGCTGAAATGGCTTGAATATGTTCAGAGATTAGCGTAGACAATATATTGCTGCCTGTGTTATGGCTGGTGTCTTTAGTAGATGTTTTTAATGGAATCTGATCTTTTTAAAAATATGGAACACCTGTGTGTAGAGCATTTGCCTTATATCTGCAGATTCACTGCCAGAAAGAGCAGATTGTTAACAACCTTCTCCAGAAAGCATCTTTAATTCCTGACGTTGTAACACCAGTGCTTTCTAAGCCTAGATGCCTTTGGATATCTTGGTGAGTTGTTGAACCACTGGATGGCATGTCCTTGTTCAGAGTCTAGCCTGGCTCTACAGGGATCAAAATTTGCTCCCCATGACTGCATGTCTGCACACTCCTGGGACATGGGGCTGGTGCTCCACCTTCCCCATTAAATACTCAGTTTCTGGCTGCACTAGCTGGCAAACTCAGCAGAGGCCTGGAACATGACCTTCATCTGAGCTGTGTCACCTCCAGTGCACGTTGCTCCTGGATCAAGGCTGAGGCAGGCGGGGGAGGCTCAGGCTGCTGCTCCTGAGATAACTGGAAGGATCAGGGGAGCTGGGTGAGTGCTCAGTCTAAACAATGGCTTCAGAGTCAGGGCTGTGATCATACTCAAATTAATTTCAAATATGCACAGTAACACAAGAAGCAATTTGCATAAGACGTCACATGGAGTTGCATACAATTTTGCATATTTAAACAAAGTACAATAAAGCACAGCTCGGGCGGGTATGTGAAATCATTTGTGCAGTGAACCATGCAGAGAAACGACGTACAATTATCACCAAAGAAGAAAACAAATGGCAGCAACCACCCAGGATGCAAAGTGAGCTCCGAAGTTGTGAAACACCAGCTTCTTCCTTCATCCTAATAGATGCTTGGAGTCAGGTTATCATGCACTTCTTTTCCAGCAGGCCCTTCTGGTGCAGAGGATGGTGCTCGCTGTTTCATACCACTGCTCACTCCTTCTTTCCCATTTGCATCCTTGGCTTCAACTTTGCTAAGCACTTTCTTCATGCATCACTCTTTCTGGGCTTTCCAGTGCATAGATTTCCAGGTCTGAGGGACTCCTCCCTCACCAGGCACTGCTCCAGTACCTGCTCAGTACCTGCTCCAGGTGGTAGTCCTTTTCCTTTAGTGTTAAGGGCTAGAGGCCAAAAGATTGGCTCAGGGAGCACAAGGGCAAACTCTGGCAGCCTCATTTTTGGTGGTCTCAGTGCTGTGCGTGTTCAGAGCACGATCCTTATGGCTCAGTTCTTGGTACCTCTGTAGGTCACATGAAGTGGACTCCATCTCAGCTCCTGGAAAATGATGGCTGGACGACTAACATAGATAAGGAAGGAAGAAAAGGGGACAACGTCCCTTAAATAGGAATGCGTCATCCTTTGGAGCAAACATCAGACGTCTGAGACCTTCAAACCTGCAAAAGGGACTTTCAGCCCCTGACCTACATTTTGTGACAGTCCTGCACAAGTTGGGTCAGCACTGCAGCAATGAGGCTGAGCTCTGAGGGCTGACCCATGACCATGTGCTTTCCTTTCCCTCCCCAGGAGGCAGGCAGGCAGGGGAGGATTCAACTGCTGCTCCTGAAACAGCCAGAAGGATGAGGAGAGGTGGGTAAGTGCACAGGCTAAACTGGGGCTTCACTTTTGGCAGCACCCTTGTTCCTGGGAGGTCCCGGAGCCCTGCTTCACCCTCCTTGTCTTCATTTACCCAGCGCTTTTAATGCCCCCTAGCTCTGCATTTCTATTCTGATCCCTGCCTTTGATCCTACTTCTCCTTACAGCCCCATCATTTAATCCTAGCCACAATTTCTCGTTCTGCCCACTCTCTCCTCACTCTGCCTTTTCCTGTCCTATTTCATACTCCTGCTCCCTCATGCCTCTCTTTAGGCCTTTGCTTGACAGCCTCAGCTCCTAATATTTTAGTTGGGCAATTTGCTTCTCTCTGCAGGACTGCCTGAGTATCAACAAAAACCTGCCACCAAAACCCTGGAAGAGGCAGTGTTATGCTTAGTCATCCTTTTGTCCCAGCCCTCTTCTAACTTGCAGGTACAAGGGGAAAATCTGTCTCTTCCCCATATCCTGCACTCAGAATTACTGCACTGCATACGGAGCTACAAGTAAGCTGCCCAGTGTGAGTAGATACAAGAAACCCACATTTATCCAGGACAGTATTTTTGGTCTTCAGTTTTGTCATGGAGACCCTGATGCTTGGTATAAGAGAAATTTCATTATAAAGGAACCTCTTAGGGTTCCTGCTGTATATCCAGCCAACGCAGGGTACACAGAGCCTTGGATCTCATTTGTGTGATGTTTGTGTGATTTGTGTAATATGTCACATAAGAAAAGAATTGGCAAAGCAGAAAAAGGCATGGGAGAGAAACTACTTCAGGATTAGATAACTCATTGCCAAATGTGTCTGAATCAACATAATAAGATGGGCACAAACCTCCGCTGTAGGTGTATTTAACCACTGCATTCATGTTTTCATTAATGAACTCATTCAGGCAAAACTGTGTCCTAATCTGGCTAGATTGACTCCTCTGATACTAGCAGAGGACACCCACCCCAGACTGCCCCTTGGTTTGAGAAGAGCTCAGAAAGCTTCCGAAATCTGTGTCACTTTACCAAGGCTTAGAAAGTACCTGAGAGAATCACAATGCCTGTGATTCTGGTGCAACCTTTCTTAGGCAAACTAACAAGGAAACCAGCTAGCTCCCTAGCCAGACCAGGCTGTAACTCAGATTTGACCAGTGCATGCCGTAGGCATCACACCATGTTCCTCTGATAGAAAACAAGTCACCCCAGGCTTGTTTGCTTGCTTGTTTGTTGAACCCTTGTGGTATGTCCAGCTGTCGACAAAGTCTGAGCGTCAAACTAGACTGGCTGCCCTAGAGCATCTGCTCTCCTGCCACTGGAGCGCTAACTAGGAGCCACAGAGAGGCAGGGCAGGGCCCTGGAGCAGAGACTGGCATCTGCATCCCTGCCACATCCCTTGTGAGGATTGATCTGAGGCTGAAGATGGTTTTGCTTGTATTCTGGTCACTCTCAGAGAAAGCTGGGCTTTGGATCAATGTGGAATGCGTCACTGAATGGCCTATTATTCACTGAGTGCAATGTGCACTTGGAGACACAGCAGCCCTCAATAAAGATTCAATTCTGCCTCTAAGGATCAAAGCAGGAATGAACCAAGGGAACTACTCAACTCTTTTACATGATGCTGAAATGAGAGGTTGCTTGTTTCAGGGCGACTCTTTATGGCAGTTTCAAGTTGTGTATTTCTCCTAATTAAATGGCCATCCACACAGCCAGGTCCCTTTAGTAGAGTGCAGAGCTACCTGTGGTTGAAGGTCTCCATTCCCCCTGCACAAAGGCTCATACTTGAGTTAGCACAGCTTGTCCATGCTGCCATGCCTGCTCCACACCCTCCTCAAAGGAGCACAGGGATGCCCACAGCTGCACAGGTGTTTTCCCACCACTCCCCTCGTGCCCACAGTGCCAGGATGGCTCTCTCACAGGGTACGCCGCAGAGGAACACAAAGGAATGGTATCCAGCAGCACAGGCCTGGGGAGGAGGGAAGAGCCAGAGCATATGGAGTCCTAACTTCCAGCCACAACTCTGGAGAAGGTCTTTGAGCAGGGGAGGTAAGCAAGAGTTGTTGGTTGCTGCCACATCCCTGCAATACAGACTCTTCCAGCTGACAGTTGCCTGATTTTTTTTACCCATAATGGGATAATTTATAGCAGGTTATAGAAGGCATTCAGCTGGAGGGAATCCCAGATTTTGGAGATGTTTTCAAAATGTTTTTCTGAACTACTCTCTTTCCCAGGAAATCACAGTGGTCAGCAACACCTCATGCTTGTTTTTTGAGCACTCATTAGGGTGATTTTTATGTGTCTTGAAGTCATTGTGCAGGTCTTATATGTTCTTCTTTGATTTAAATGATTGCATTCTTTCCTCCCATCTCTGCTGTTCTCATTCAGAATGCAACTCCCAGTGCTAGCTCCCTGCTGGAGAATAGGATGTGGGGGAGATGCTAGGGAAGGAGGCAAGACTGCAGACTGGAAAGGAATGGAGATGCTGGAAAAGGAGTCAGGGCTGGGACCAGACTGGAAAGATGGGGAGTCAACATGGACAAGTGGGTAGGAGTGATGTAGTGGGGAGTGGTGATGGGAGGGGACTGGATCAGGGAGTCAGTGTTTCCGGAAGCCAGAAGAATAAGGGGCAGCTTGTGGAGCTTCTCCTGTGAGTCAGAGAGTGAGTCCTGGTGAAAAAAGGTATGTTTGGCTGAGTGCCTGCAGCCCCAGCCTATGCAGAGAGGGCACCAGAGGAAAAGCATCTGATGACAGAGAGAAGTCAGCAGGAAAGGCTGAAGCTCTGGCTGGAAGCAGATGAGGTTTGTGCAAAACATCTCACTGCACCAATGAGTACGAGTGTAATTTCAGCACAACGAGAACCTATCGCCACCTCTGTCAAGTCTCTCCGGCTTGCCCAGCCCCCAAGCTGTTGACGGGAGAGGATGTGCCACCTAAAGCAACAGGAGTGAAAGTCTCTGCCCTCCCACACTCAGCGCAGGGGCAGAAGAGGTGCTGTTCAGCCTCTTGTGTGTCTCTATCCCAGGACAGCCACCACAGGAGCGTGTCTGCTCTCTGATGTGCCTGGGGTCATCACCAACCCACAGAGATCCTGTCCAGGGCACAGGGTGCCATGTGGACGGGCCTGGCCCTGCAGCAGGAAGGGTCCTTCCAGTGGGCAGAAACCTCAGAGTCTGAGGTCAGGTCTGGTCTGCGAAGCCTGCAGAGGATCAGGGACACCTCCAGTGCCCAAAGGACTCGGACAGGGCAGAGGGAGCAGGGGCTGGGAACCATCCCCATCTCCATCCCCAGCAGTCTTCCAAGCATTGCCAGGGAGCAGCCCTTTGGAGTGGCCATCAAGCCAGGTGCGCCCCCAGCCCCGATTGCCGCTGGGCTTGCGAAGTGGAGGAGTTGCAGGAGACAAGGATGCTTAATTACAGAGCAGCCCTGGAAACCAGCAACAGCAGCAGCACTGTGGCCAGGAGGGGAGGCAGCAGGGCTGTAAATAGAAATTGCGGAGGCAGCCGCGGGGAACAGAGTGAGGGAAGCTTCTGCGCCCGCTGCGCTGCATGCCCCTCCCTTCCCCTCGGCTTCTGTCACCTCTCCCGGACACCCTGGCCCCCAGCGGGACAAGCAGCCCCAGGGCGTGCCCGGGAGTCGGCAGCTCCAGGGGCAGGGCAGCAGTTTTGGGTGGGGAAGCGGGTGAAGAAGGGCTCCTCCTCCACCAGGCGCCAGCTCCCATGGAAATACGTGCGGGTGGTCAGAGGGTCCCTTTAGCCGGCAAAGAGACCGAGGCAAGATGGACGCGGGGCCAAATTGCCCCCTCTACTCCCAAAAAGAGAACGTGGGATGCCAGCAGTCTGAGCCCTCATCCCGATGGGGTCTGCCCAGGGTGCAGTCCCTCTCACCCCACCCTGACTTTTCCAGTGTGGGACCTTCCACAGAAGCAAGAGGTCTGCTTTCAATATTTTGCAAAGTTTTATTTAAAAATGTTGAAACTAACATCCCACAAGATTTGAATATTTCACCACAAGGAGAAGAGAAATCCTACAAAAATATATATCACAGCGCACAAGGGCAGGGGAGGGGAAAGAGCGAGACTGAGCAGAGGAGCAGGAGGGAGGCTGGAGGGGAGGATGCCGTGGCAGAACGAGACCGAGTGCCAAAGGGAGAACAAGAGAGGAATAGGGAGAGCGAAACAGTAGGAGGGGAGAGAGAACCAGGAGGGAGACCATGGTACAGGACAAGAGTGGGAAGAAGGAAAACAGTGGGAGAGGGAAGACAACAGGAAAAGAGGAGTAGAGAGCCAGCAGTTGGTGAAGGAAGGGGACCTCTCTCTATGTCCTGCCAGGGTAGGGCCAGGACTACAGTGGGACTTTAGCAGGGATGCAGCTGGGGGACTGGAGTTTGACTCAGGATTTTTGTGCTGCAGGTCTCAGCTCTAAGGCTGTGCCACAGATGTGGTTTGTCAGAGTGAAAAAACAAAACCGCAGTTTAATTCAGAACAGTCTCAAGGTGGTCCTGTTTGAGAACTTGCAGGGAATTAACAAACCACTCCTTTCCAAGCATTTTTCTTCATCAGGAAGTGGAGTGGGAAATGAAGGGACCAGATTTGCAAGGGCACTTGGGTGCCATTGAGGAAGAGGTAGATAGCCCTCTCTGAATTTTGGGATGCTTGGCTGGATGTGAGTCCCTGGAAACGGGACTGGAGGAGAGGTGTGGAAGCACACACTGGAGGTCTGCTCCCTGCCTACCAGTTGCAACCAACCAGATGGGAAAGCCCATGCTGGATTTGGCCTTGTGGTCATACTGCTCTCTTGGGTAAAGAAAAGGAGACTTCTGTTTCAAAGCAGAAACTTCTCTCCCTTCCACTGTGCTCACAGAGAGACCACCCTTGTGTTCAAAAAGCCAGGGCTCTCCAGGAGCTCAGCAGAGACACAGTTACTCCATCTCACTCAGGCCACCTGGATGTTCCCTTTTAATAGCATAGAAATGTTGGTCAGAATTAGCCCAAGATTATGAACCCTTCCAGTTGGTTTCCCTGCACACTTTCTCTCTAATGGAAAGAAAAAAACTTTCCATTTCTAATGGAAAGAAAAAAAATCTTTGCCCTCCATTCATCTAGAAGACAGGGAAGCCCGATGGGCTGTGACTAAGAAGGTGCTGTCCTCTGCCCTGGCTTGGTACGCAGTGCTGTCAACCCATCCATGTGCACATCCTACAAAATATTACTCTGGGGCAGGATAGAGACCTCAGGCATGCTTTGGCTCCAGTCTGTGTAGGGGAAGATGGTTTATAAGGCTCCAGTCATGGAGAAAACAGATCCAGTGAGATTATTTATTGACTGGAAGAGGCTTGTGTCCACATGTGTTCTGAGTGTTTTGTTCCAGAGAGAAAGCATAGCAGTGAATGTTTGGGCAGGACAATGAAGTCGTTTCCCTGTACCTAAACTGTTTTGTGTGAGAGATTGAATGACTATCATAAAAACATATTTGGCTAGGAAAATTGTTCTCAGAAAAGATGTTCATTATACCCAAGCCTCTATTGTTGTAAGAGTTTTCTCTACACAGCTTCACCAGCTTTCCCCTTACCACAGTATCCATGAAAGGTTTCACTCCCTTGAGACACTTTTACCAAAACCAGAGACATGTAAAAGGGTGAGGAAAAACCCCCAAACCACCAAAAATCTGATTTGTTTGCAGAATTTACAAAAGTCTTCCCAGGAGAGTGCAGGGCTTCCCCACATCAAGTGTTGGAAAATGTTTTCACTATGCCTCCTGTGGTCCCCTGGCACTTTCTTATAGACCTTCTCTCCATGCAGCATGTGGAAAGAGAAAGTCCAAGGACAGCCCTTGAAGTGCAAGAGTCTAAACTCTGGCCTTGTTTCAACAAACGCTGTTGATCAAAGAACAATCTAATTAATCTGGTCTGGAAGATTACTTCAACCAGTTCAGGGTATTGTAAATTGCCAGCAATCGGCAGTGCAGCCTCCTGCAGATGTCCTTCCCCAGCAGGGACGTGCCAGGGAGAGGGGGAACAGGGGCAGGAATGAATGAGGCAGCAAGCAGGAACCGCCACCTGGTCCTTCCCTGTCCATCTGCAGCTTAAGTGTCCACCAAAGCCTTGCATGGATCCTGAATAAGAACAGGCTCAGTAACAGATCGATCCACGGTAAAGCACTAATATCCCCTGCTGTAAGCAGACTCAACCTGTGCTTAGACTAGAGATCTCCAGAGTCCTTTTCCACCTACACTTTCAGCCACTCTGTGCTTTTAATAAGCCAGTAATTTTATTTGACTTGTCATTTTCTCCAAATCTCTACTGTTTTTGGGAAGCTTATTGTAATTTACACTCTGATTTAAATGCCCTTCACAGTGAGTCAGATGGGACCCAAGAACACCTAATGGTTCAGCTGGGTAAACGGGCAGAACCAGGCCTCTTACGAAATTTCCTGAGCTTTGTCCTATAAAGAACAGGCTTTTAATGCAGAGATAAAGGAGGAAAGGCTGCCTCCCCCTCTGCAAGATGACTTTTGTCAGAGACCTTGTATGGTGCATTAGGACCTTCAAATTGTGGGCGATTTCCTCTGGCCACATCAGCCCAGCAGCTGAAGGTTTTTGTACCCTGTAGGGCCAACCTTATCTAAATGTGTGTCTTTTCACCTCAGTGGTTGTCAGTGTAGCGTTTTAATTAATTTGAACTTGTCCATAAAAGCTAAGAGGAACTATTCTCATTAAGCTGAAATTTGCCATCTCGCATGTCCTCAAAATGACACCTGTGGGTCCATGCCTAGGAAGAGGTGGAGATGCACGGATCTTGCTCACACAAATAAACAGTGTGGCTGCCAGCCCCACAGACCACCACAGCCTCGAAGGACATGCGCAGGCAACCAATTTGGACAGATAACTGTGCAATTACTTTCAGTTTCTGACCAGCTGGGGAACGGAATGAAGTTTCATCTGGGAGCCCAGATACCTTTCTCTCAGGCCCTTGGTGAGCACTGTCTTGTGGGCTTCCAGTCACCTTGCACTCCAGGAGAGACCTACCAGCGGTACATGGCAACCCTTCCAGTGTTCCCAAGATCAACTCTAAACTGCTCTTGGTCATCCCAGGCGCAGAGTCCTGCCTGCTGCCTTGTTGCCTGTGCCAGGAGTATCTAAAAGCAAATCTCTTCCTGAGCGCAGCAAAATTCAAGTTCCTCATGCCTAGCAGTGTCTGCTTTCCACTCTTTAGCTGTGTACAGGACACTTACTAAATAGCATGGTGGGCAGAGGGCTTCACCTCACATTTTCTGGAAAGCATCATCATAGACTGATATTATTCAGAAAACCCTTGTTGAAGGAGGCTGAAGGGGTGGAGAGGGACAGCAAGGAGGCTTTCAACAGATCAAAACATTTGGAAAGCTAAAGGAATCTTTTGTGACTTTAACTGGCAAGAGAAGTAACATGGGGGTAGGAACTGAGGGGAAAAAACTGTGGACGGAGAGAGGAAGAAAGATACAAGCTGAAGAGGAAAAAACCCTAAGGAGTGTTAAGCATAAAGAAACTGGAAACATGTGAATATCTTCCATCCAGGGGGAAGGATAATGTTTCCTTCAAGGAAATGGGTTGTTGAGAGGGCCCAGGTGCTCTGTGAGCCTCTTCTGCCCAAGCTTCACCCACCCTTGGGACTCTCAGGAGGGCCAAGGTCTCAGGAACAGACGAAGTTGCCACCATCCAAGTCACCTGGTGGGCAATCCTGCAGCCACTGAACTCCAGACGTTCACTGCAAAGCACACGACATGGGAAGGGACACACGGAGGGTGAGGGCCCACAGGGACAGGGGTACGCCTTTCCACCTTGCCTACCCCCAGTGTCAGGCATGCACTGGTGAGAGAGTCATGGAGATCCAAGTGTGTCTGTGCACATATGCTAGAAGAGGGGCTGGGGAGGTCAAGATTTCACACCACCACCAGCTGGCTTCCCTCCCACCATTCTGGCTCTCTCATCACCCTGTCCTGCGTGGGCAGGGTGGGTCTCCAACCTTCCCTCAGCAGGAGGCTAAGGAGGCCCAGCTCGTCCATTTGCCCAGGCACATCCCGGTGCGGTTAGTTAATAATGGTGGTGGTGGTGGTGGGCCGTGGCACAAGGAGGTTGTTTTTTTTCCTGGAGTGGCAGAGGCGGGCAGAGTCCGCGCTTGCCAGCTGTGACAGGAGGGTGGGGGAGCCAGCTCAGCCTCTCCCAGGAGCTTCACAGGTTCACCAGTGGGATTCTGGGGGAAAGAGGGAATCGGAAATTAATTAGCACTTACACTGCCCCAACCGCCCACTCCTGCTAGCCAACGTCACCTCTGCCCTGCCTCAGTGTGCCCGTCCCCCTGTCCCCTGCCGGCCCCTCCTGTCCCAGTTCACTGGCCGCTCACCGGTTGAGCTGGAAGGCTGCATTCTTCCCGTGGCCACCCAGTTTCTCCGCACCCTCCTGGCCCTGCCTGGACTCCTCCGCCTCAGGTGTAGGGGTCAGGGGGTCACCGTAGGGCCCCAGGATGCTGACAGTGGTGGGGGAGAGGTCTGTGAGGGGCTGCTGGCTCTCTTGCTGCCTCCCACTGCTCTGCTGCCCTGAGTGACGCCGGCGTTTCTGATTTCGGTCCCAGCTGTGGGGAGAGCAAGGTGTGATGTAAAGAGCCAAGCCCCAGCCCTTGATGACAGAGATGTTTGTGGGATGGACACCGCTACACTCAGCATTAGAGCCCAGCGTGGCCGAGTGCCAAACCTTGCAAGGGATTGCAGCACCAGATCTGAACCCCTGGGAAAATGGGTCTTAAGCCCACAGTCCTCCTGCAGACACCAGCCCAGTGAGAGCCTCCATTGGCCCAAAGCCCACTCACCAAAACTTGAATATGATTCCAGTGGCAACCAGGACAATGATGATGGAGATGGTGATGGTGACGTACAGCTGGGGGTCCACACCTGCGAGACAGAGGAGCGGAGGTTGTGATGGCCACTCCCTCCAGTCCCCAGAGAGCAGCAGGGCAAGGGGAGGCTCCTGATGAGTTTTGCAGAAGGAGCTGCTCCTGCAGGGGACTGGGACCGGCGTGAAAGAAGAAAAGGGCAGATTTACCTTCCCCCCGGGGCCCGAACAAGAAGGGCCTCAGGGTGGCGGGGGTCTCACGCAGGTTGAGCCCTGCATTGTGCAGGAGCGAGTGGGAGTTGGGCTGTGCTGTCGCCATCCCGTGCGGAGAGACAAAGGTGTATCCCAGCGGTGGGAAGCCTGGGTTGGCTGAATTTGTGTCCCCTCCGTCCTCATCCGACACCGTGGGACCCCACACGATGGCCCAGGGGTACTGGGAGGAGGGCATGCCGTCCTCGAATCCGGAGGGGGTGGCGGGCCGGGCGCCCGCGGCCTGGCGCCTCAGCCGCACCACGTGCCGCAGCTCTGCTCCGCGCGCGGGCAGGGCACGCTGGCGCGGCAGGGCCGAGCGGGGGTCCGAGCGGGGGTCCAAGCGGGGGTCCGAGCGGGGGTCCCGCTCTGGCTGCGAGGTCCTTTCCCAGATGCAAATGGACCGCGGGGCCGGGGGGCTCCGGCGGGTGCAGAGAGGCCGAGGGGCTGCTGGGCCCCGAGAGCGAAGAGACCATGTGCCAGGAGGAGGGATGGCAAGGACGACGAGGAGGAGATGCCACAGCTGCAGGGAGTGGATGCGGGAGAAGAGCAGAGGCATCCTGCTGTGGGGTGGGGGGAAGAAGAAGAGAGCCTGATCTAAATGTTCCTCCTGTTGAAAGGCTAAAGAGCCGGGAGCAGCCCACCACCCACACTCCTGTTTTCTTCCCGCCTCACCTGCCCGTGTGGGAAGCTGTGAACCTACCAGGCACTGGGCTCCATCTCAGATGCAACAGTGTCTTTGCTCAGTCAGGATCTTGTCTCATCTTCTTCACTGGGAACCAAAAGGGAGGGGGTGTCAGTGTCCCCTCATGCCGTGGTGACAGCTCTCTCCTTGCAGGCAGCGTGTTCCACCCCAGGTGAGCTCCCAGCCCTGGCAGGCAGGATAAGGGGAGTCCACGCACACACACGTGCACCCTCTCCTGCTCCCATGCCCTCCATGCATGGAGGTGCATCGTCCTCCCCCCCAATGCCAAGTCCACCCATAAACACATGCGTTAGCATATGCTGACAAAAGCAAGGAGCGATCTCTGGAGCACATGTGCCCAGGCACATGCGCAGCTTCCCCAGGGACTCTCCTGTCTGAGGGCCGAGAATGGGATTCAGCATCTTTGTTTGCTTATCACTGGAACAAGTTGGAGCCTTAATTCCTGTGTTTATTTATAGTGTGGAGTGTGTAATCCATTTATTAAAAAAGAGCCTCTTCATTGTGTGCCAGAGCGAGGGAGCGAGAGGGGAAGCACGAGAGTGGTAAACCAAGACGACGGAGAAAGAGTGAATCAGCGAGAAAAAGTCCAGCCTCACTAAAGAATTTAAGAAAAAAAAATATGCCTATCAAATATTTAGTATTTACTTTCCTCTTAGCTAACATGAAATTACCTTCCCACACTCCTTGTCTTAATGTCCTCTGCACTGTCCCATCCCTCCCTTTCTCCTCTATTCCTCCCTTTTCTCTCCCACCTCCCACGGCTCAGCAACAAAAGCACAGGGTGAGGTCAGGTCCTCTCAGCCGGATTTCTGCCCTGGACGCTCAGCACCCTCCGGCATCAGCCCGGTGGCAGCCCGGCTGCCCTTCGTGCTGCCCGTCCCTTCCTTTGGCTGGGCACAGCGCCGTGCCGGCCCTACCCCGGTGAGCTCTTACGTGCCTGACCCCGGATCCTCTCCGCAACCGCACGCACACGCAGGACAAAAATAAAAAAATCATGCAAGATGCTCAGCCTGCTCCTTCACCGTGAAGCGGAAAGCATGAATGCCGACAACCCACGGTCATGCCCTCCTGTGGCTGCCGAGATGGAGAAACAGGGATGCTTAGCTGAGGGAGTCAATGCAGAGGCCAACCCTGCCCCTCCAGCTCTGAGCCAGCTGTGCTGCACCTCCCGGCTTCCAAGGGGTTACTGGCATGCGCCCCTGCTCACTCCCTGCCCTGGACAAAAACTGCAGCCTCTCCTGGGTGGGAGGCTTCCTCTTCCTGAGGGAAGAGCCCAGGGCTTGCTGTGATGTGCACCTGAGAAGAGGGGCCAGGAGGAAAGGCACCCTAGACTAAGTAGCTGTCTAGCTCCTGCTGCATTAACCGGGGATATTTTTAGTTTCCTTCTGTTAAATATTTAAACAAAGTTCACAGAAAAAAAGAGAATTGTTGGCTAATGTGCCCTGCCCCTCCCTCTGGGGCAAGATCAGTCTCGGGAGGGATCCTGAGATGAAGATGAGGAGAAAAGAGCAGCTATTCTCAGCATTTCTTTGTTCTTTGCTCCTGAACCTCTAAGCCTTGGAGGGGACTCAGTATTAAAATGCAGCTCTGCAGAGAGGCAGCAGAATGGAGCAAGTTTCTTCTGAAGCCAGATACTGAGAGATCTTGGCCATCTGGATTATGATCACGATGCTGTGGAAGATCATGTCTGGCAACACAAATCCATGACAGAATTTATTCTGGACTTTGAAAGGGAGGGAATTCCAAGCATGGAAGACCCCCTTGTGTGAATCCCCAGGCTAGAGGGCACACAAGTTGCAGGAGAGGTTTCAAGGTGGCTTGGAGTGCCTGGGGCCATGCCTGGGACTCACCATGGGACAGCAGTTCCCTGGGACAAAGGGCCTGCTCTGCTTGTGGCACAGCACTCTCAGTCACAGCTCAAGTCTTTGGGAGCCAGTGGCTGTTTTGCATCGGCAAGCAGGAGATGTGGGGCTGGACAGTGCCATCCCAGCAGGGGCAACCTTCTCCAGGTGCAGGCAGACCTCAGTGCCAGTCCCACAGGGAAGTGTGGTACAGCAGTGGTGCACATATAACCTCTAGCACTCCTCCTAACAGCAATGGCTCTACCCTCAGAAATGTGCCTGGGGGTAGGAATGCTGCGGTCACTGCTCTCTCCTCGCTTGTTGAAAGGTCTCATAACGGAGACATCGCTGTTCTTCTGAGCTGAGATTGTGAGCTCCAGCAATGACACCCCAGTCTATGGACTTCCAGGGTTGAAAACCTGGGAATAAGAAACCTTACAGAGCCAAATCCTGGATGGCTTCTACATACAGTTGTCTAAATTCCAGCCGTTTGGAGAAGATAACGTATGGAATGAGCTGAGGAAGGGTGAGCCCCAGCACTGACCGCCTCATGTGCACATGATGTTGAGGAGGGGACAGCCCATACATGAGGGTGCAAGCCTCAGACTGGAGACACTGCTGTGCATGGGTTCTGCTGCCTAGAGTGAAGAGCTGGTGATTCCCGATGCCTCCACCCCAAAGGTGGCTCCAGATGAGTGCAGGAATGATGCAAAGTTGGTTGGTCTCCGTCAACACATTCTGGTTTGTTAATGAGATTGTGGCCAAAGACTGAAAGTGTGTCCTGCACTGGCACACCCAGGACTGATTGTGGAGGAGCTGGGAGCAGGACAGAGATGTCTCCCATGGCACGGAAGGTGCAGGAGCAAAGGAAGGTTTCAAGTGAAAATACCAGGCAGTGCAGGCTGGATTCCACCGTGCTTGGAGCGTTTATGTTCGAAATGGAGCATAGATGTCCCTGTGGATTATTGACTAAACAGCAGACAAAGCATGTCTGGGGCACTCTGCGGTCAGCCACCAGCAGCAGGATTGTGTCCTGGGCACCGACCCTGCTGTGTTGGAGGGCAAGAGTTAACACATGCCCTTCTTTCAGGTCTGGAGGCAGCTTCCAGTGAGGATCCTGAATAAACTGGTGGACCTTCAGAGCAGAGGAGGGGATGCCAATGCTCTGACTACCTGGGAGTATAAATCCCACCTTATACCATTCAAGAATCCTTTGTGTGGCAGAGCAGAGAGACTGGACTTCTGCACCAGTACCTCATGGCAAAGCTCTTGCTTTTGTATGTGTTTCCCAGGTCTAATGGCAATAAAACTGGACAGGGCTACTCCCAGAGTCTGAACCAGAAACCTGTATCCTTTCACTCTAGGTACAGAGCCTTCATCTCAGCGTTCTGGTCCTGTGATGCACAGATGACAGAGTGTGAATGACAAAGCTATTTCCCTGGGGCACTTCATTGAGCTCAGTTTGTGAATCTTGGTGCTTGAAAGCAGCAAGTAAGAATTACACTGTTCTTTGCCACTGCATGTGGACCCCACCATCACTCCAGACTGGGGCTAATCTCTTAGGAGCTGCTCTCATGCATTTGCAGGATGGAAGCATGAATCCTGCTGCTGTTCCCCACACCCATCTGGTGCTTCCTTCCTCTTTGTAACTCTCCTGCAGCATGGGCCTGCCACTGCTGGGACACGAGAGAGCAGATCTCAGTAGCCATGCCCCAAAGCATACACAGCAGCTCACCAAGGGGGAAGGGGAATTTACATCCTACCTAATGGTTAGGAACAGTCTGCTGCACTCCTCCTCAGAGCAGGGAGCTCTGACTAAACCCTGAATGTGACACCCTGAGCTCTAGAGTTCAGATACAACTGTGCCCCAGGAAAGCCCTAGGATTCGCTTGCGATAACTCCTTCTCCGTATTCAGGATTCTTGTATACCTTAATGCCATAGATAAATCCTATCCAAATAAAAAAGGCATCACAGGAATAAAAGAACCAAGGTGCCAGCCGTGTGCTGTAGCTCCCTTGCATCAAGCGCAATCTGTAACCTTCTGTTACAAAATGCTGAAGTTTGACAAATTCAAATGAGGAACAATACTATTAATAAAGAGGGTCACACACCAGCACAATTCACCTAGGCAGGTGGTGTGTTCCCTACTGCCTGCAGCCTTTGCCTGGCTGTATTCCTAAAAGAGATGCTACAGTTCAATCAGAAGTTATGGGCTTGGTGCAGGAAATTAAATTGGTGAAATTCTCTGGACTGTGCTCTGCTATAGGTCAGTGTCCATGATCAAAATGGTCCCTCTGGCCTTAAAATCTGAGAATCTCACAGCTTTCTCAAAGCCTAGCCGAGATCAGCTCTGACTGGAGAGCAGTTGGATGAAGCCAAGCGCACACAAGCCGTGTTAGTGAGGAGCAGGTAGAGGCTCCTTCCATCCGGGGATGGGAAAAGAGTTGCACCCGATTCTGTCTGGCTCAGCTGGCAGATGATGATCTATCTGTATTTTTGTAATATCTAGAGCTTGACTGCTGTGATACTGTGCCTCTAGGAATGAAGCTGTCTGCTCTCAGAGCACTCCAGCTAGTTCAGAATGCAGCAGTCTGTTTGCTCGGCGACTCAAGCTGCCGGGAATGCATCACCGTGCCCCTCTGCACCCCACATCGCCTCGCCTTTGAGCACAGAGTCCGGTTCAAGGTCTCCAAACCAGCATTCAAAGCCCAGCATGGGACAGGCCCCAGTGACCTAAGCAATCAATCACCTCTCCTTATGCAGCGATGACCTCACATGACGGATATATTCCACTGGAACAATGAAATTGCCAACCAGTTTGGGGAGAGGGGGGAGGGATGGAAGAAGGGTAAAGAGGCTCATGACCCTGAAAAATGGAACATTCACAAGAGCGGGGCCAAGATTATGAAACTTACTGCTGGCTGAAATAAAGCTTACCATTAGCAACCCCGCAGCACCGAGAGTTTCATGCAAATCCTTGCTTCACCCAGCTCCCCCACTGCAATGATTCCACTCGAAATGGTGATGAAAAAATCAAAACAAACCTGAGGAGGACCCAGCCCTCCTTACGGAGAAGGAATGCTAGGTTGGCTGTCATTTTTTAATCACCCAGCCAGCACCAAGGGCTATGGTGACAGCTACTGATACAAGACTGTGATTTGGGACCACGGAACCTAGAAGCTATCTCCAAGCACTGAGCAGAGCAAGTTCAGGCACTGGCAACAAGACCGTCCCCACACTGCGCGATGCCCTGGGCACACCACACCTGTATTTTTCTCAGTGGCCATGAACACTCCGGAGTTCATGGTCCAAGAGGCAGAGATGCAGTCATTACTGGTTTGGCAGCAGGACGCATGAGCCCCGGTGTTGGTGAAAAGGGGTAATGTATATGCCCTGCTGTATTCGGCTGGGTGGGGACAGGGAAAGGGAGGAACCCCAGAGCAGATGACCCAGGGAGACAATTCTGCTGCACTCAGAGGAGTTTTGGCAGCTGGGACTCTGAATCCGAATGCTGTTACCCTGGGGTGGAGATGCCAAGCCCAGCCAGGGAAAGAGTTCCTGCTATGCATGGGGCTGGGGGCAGCACCTCCCAGAGCTGGCTGAATCTGGGGGACTGGCAGTTGGAATGCAGTGGCTCACATCAGGCTGCTCTGCCTGATGTCTGAGGCTGAGAGGGTTGGTGGCAGCACCCAGGATCCAGCAGGATCCCGGAGGGGCTGACACTGCTCGCCCTGAGTCAGTGCAGGTCCTGCAGCGTTCAGTGACTTGCCGATAGGAATTCCCGTGCCAGGCTGCCAGGGTGAGCAGAATGGGCTGGGTATGGCAATCCTAGGCTGGGGCAGAACGCAGGGCTGGAAGGGTGATGCTGCATTTGGACGTTTTCGTAGCAAGGGAATGGGCGTGTGAAGCCCATCAATGGTCCTCTGAGCTTAAGTCTCCCTGCATTTGGGAACTGTGAGTGTGGCCCCATTCCAAGCAGCACTCTAGGATGCCGGTCCCCTGCCATCTAGTGCCTGCCTGCAATACATGTCATGAGTCTGACAATCTTCTGCCTCCCAGTTTCCTACTGTTCCCGGGCATCCAAGTGCTTCAAGTGCTGAGTCTCCACATCTGAATTGCTCTCTCTTGCATGGTGCACCCTTGGCCAGGCAGGAGGTGGGACTGACCCCTCTGTTTCCTTTCTCCAGCTGCGCCAATTTGGCTGAAGTCGCCTTCCTCAGCGCAGGCTCCAGTGTTCCAGCACAACAGGTCTGTGATGGAGCCCGGAGCTGGAGGGTAAGAGGCAGCGATCCCTCGGCTGTGCCCCCTTCCTCCCGGCCCCTCAGGCATCCCCTGCCCCCGACTAAGAGAGGAGGAAAAGGAGGGGGGAGGAAGGAGACGGCCGGCTAGAAGGAGACAGAGCACCTAGATCGGGAAAGGGAAAAGAAAAAGGGGAGAAAGGACACAGGGAAGGAGACAGGGAGAGATGACTTGGAGACGGGCATGCAGCCCCCCCTCCCCCCCGGCCCCTGCAGCCCCGTCCCCACTCTGTCCCCCAAGCACGGGCCGAGAGGATGAACTTACCTTGCGGGGAGGCG
>WBMY01008182.1:294379-314288 GCA_013397315.1 Donacobius atricapilla | reverse complement strand
GCCAGGGCGACAAGGGCGGCCGGGGGTGGCCGGGAATGGCCTGGGACGGCCGGGAATGGCGTGGGACGGCCGGAGGCAGCGGCGGACGGCGGGGATGGCCTGGGACGGCCGGGATGGCCTGGGACGGACGAGGCGCCGCGGCGGCTGGCAGCGCTCAGCCCCNCGGCGCCGCCTGACCCTGTGTCCCTGCAGCTGGCCGACAGCGAGTTCTCCCCCGTGTTCCGCCTCCTCACCATCTTCGCCTACGGCACCTACGCGGACTACCTGGGTGAGGCGGGGCGGGGGCCCCGAGCCCCCCGGCCCGGTGGTGGGGATCCCGCGGGACGGGAAACGCTCCGGAGACCCGGGGCAGCCCCCCGTGCGCCCCCCGTGCTGCCAGGGCTGAGCCCCGGCCCGACACACGCCTGGTTGTGCTTTGGGCCCCGGACTAGCGGCGTGGCTGGCTGGAATTAACGCTGCTGTTTGCCACCTGACAAAGACGTTTTTGAGGGGCCGGGGGAAGGACTTGGGTATCCATTGGGATGTGCAGACCCGCATAAATAACTCATAGGACAGCTAGAAAGGCTGGGTTGAGGGTGGTGGGAAGAAAGGCTGCTCAGAAAAGATCTTTTGAGCTGAGAATTGATGGGGATGGCTTGGCAAGACAAAGCACTGCTTGGGGGATTGGTGTGCAGACGTTTTAAGAGACGGGTGTGGTACAGATGCTTCTGTGCAGAACTGGGAAACGAGGCATAAATTCTAATATCCCATTCTTTCCCCTGGCAACAGCTGAAGCAGCAAACCTCCCTCCCTTGACAGAGGCCCAGAAGAACAAATTGAGGCACCTGTCCGTCGTCACTCTGGCTGCCAAGATCAAGGTAGTGGCCCTGTTTTTCCTGAGTTCTCCTCCCACTGGGATTATCTCATGCTAGTTACCATCATGTTTCCACAGTGCATCCCCTACGCAGTGCTGTTGGAGCAGCTGCAGCTGAAGAATGTCCGGCAGCTGGAGGACCTGGTGATTGAGGCTGTGTATGCAGATGTGCTGCGAGGGAGCTTGGATCAACGGAACCAGCGCCTGGAGGTGGATTACAGCATTGGGAGGGACATCCGGAGGGAGGAGCTTAGCACCATCACTCGCACATTGCAGGAGTGGTGAGGAGGAAGCCCCCAGTACTAACACCCAAAAAAGGTTGCAGGAGTGGCTGGTGGCTTCCGTGAATCCTTTGTGTGTCACTAAGGGTGGGTGGTGTTGGGAGGTGACCTACTCGATCCCCTTTCCCATTCTCCTATGGAAAGTAATTTTCCAAAAATAATTTCCCAAATTCCCCTGTTTGTGTCTAGAGGGGTGATGGGGATGCAGCAGGCTTTGCACAGCACTGGCTGCTGGCAGGAGGCTTCCTGAGTGCTTATCTGTAGTTCTTAACCCTACATGGCTTTGTTACCTGTTCCCCTCCCAGATAATAACATAATTCCCTGTGTTATTACATCAGATTCCTGCCCCTGTATCTTCCCTGCCTGCCACTTCCCAGTGTTTTTGGCCTCCAGAGTTGAAATCTGCTGTATTTCACGTTTCTCTCTATGCTGTGCCAATTCCCTGGCCTGTTCAGTTGTGGGTGTCCTCTCCAGGTGCCAGGGCTGCGAGGTTGTCCTGTCGGGCATTGAAGAGCAGGTCAGCCGGGCCAACCAGCACAAAGAGCAACAGCTGGCCCTCAAGCAGCAGATCGAGAGCGAGGTGAGTGCGTGCAGCAGGGAGCAGCCACTGTCCCTCGCCTTAAAACAGCTAGAACCAGTATCCAGTGGTTGTTGCAGTCTTTGCTGAAGTGAGGCATTGCCTTTTCCCTAGGCCAGAGCCCCCAGGGACCCATGCCTGAAGAGGAGTCCTAAATCAGCTTAATACTCCTCTGCAGTGCAGGGGCCTGGACAGATGTTGGCTCTTCTGCTCGTAGCTCTTAGCTCCAGGGCTTCCTTTAGAAACAAATTAAAAAAAACCCAAAGGGAAACTAAAAAAACCCATAGCCAAAAAATCCCCAGCTTTGGGAAGCCCATTAGTTCTTGCTTTGCTGCTATTGCAGGTGGCAAACCTGAAGAAGACCATTAAAGTGACAACAGCAGCCGCTGCAGCAGCCACGTCCCAAGACCCAGAGCAGCACCTCACGGAGCTCAGGGAGCCGGCCCCTGGCACCAACCAGCGCCAGGCGAGCAAGAAAACCTCCAAAGCCAAAGGGTGAGCAGTGCGGGCAGACAGAGCGTGTGTGTGGGAACATCAGTGCACTTGACTCCGTGCACTTAGGAAGGAAGTGAGATATGAACCTGAGTGGCCACTTAGAACTTTTGTTTGTCTCTTTTTTTTTTTTCCCTGTGCCCACAGGCTCCGGGGCAGCGCGAAGATTTGGTCTAAATCAAACTAGCTGATCTCCCTTCACAACTGGGAGGGTGAGAGGAAGAGATTGGGGGGATGGAGGGGTAGCAGGGGTCCCAAGAGTGATGCATCTGAGCTCTTCTCCAAGATCCATCTTGCCAACTAACTCTCCTGCATGTTTGTTCTCTTTCCTTTCTTCTTTACCAATGTTCCAGGCAGTGTCTCCCTCCTTTTCATCACAGCATTTCACACTCTGAGCTTCAGGTTGTACGCGTTGCTGTTTCCCCAGTTGCTCAAGCCCCCGTCGCCACGGCCACGTGTTTCTTTCTCTCTCCCTGTCTTCTGACAGGTCAATTTTAGGAGCCATAAAGGTGTGACAGTCACCTTGGCACCCCCAGGGCATCACAGAAGCTTGGAAAGAGGGTGCTGGTGCTGAGCAGTCATTTTGGCTCTATGAGACCCCTGGGATACTTTGCTCCAGGACACCGTCTTTGATTGTTTAATCTTTGTTTTGCTAGGTGGGAGGGTAGTTTTTGAAGGGATTCTTTTAAAAAATATATAAATATATTATAAATATATATAAAACAATAAAAATATAGATCTATGGACACATCTATACAAACCTGTGCTCCTGTGGGTGGCATCTCTGCCTTGTATGCCGATTCTGGGGGTTCCAAAATAAGCCATGATATTAAGAGCTTCTCTCCCATTTTGGAGTGGAATATCCTCAAAATACTAGGTTCCCTTTTCAAAGGTAGTGCCACAGTATCTCTATTGGGATGAGAGTTCATAAAACAAATAATCATAAATCTTATTTAAAGTGTTTCTTGTGTGGTTGATTTGTCTCTAGACCCTTCAAAGGGTGATTTTCAGGTAGTCTCAGAGGAAGGTGCAGAGACAGAGGGAAAAGTCCTTATTTGTGCCAATACTGTGTGTCCTGTGATCCTGGACAGAATGGAAAATGACGTGGGGACTTGCCTGACAGGTGAAGGTAACAGAGGCAAAGCCCACATATGTGAGTTCTCACAGGATAGATGCAGCACAAGCTGTTCTTGGCTGCTGGTGGTGTCTGGTTGGAAAAAAAAATCCAAATTAGTCAGTGACTCCTGTGAGATGCCCAGGAAAAAAACTTAACTTGGATTCTTCAAAGGATGGCTCCTCAAGGCTGGCTTGGAGCCGAGTCAGACGGATGTCAGTGTCACACTGCCTCTCCATGATGTGTAGCTGATGTAGATGTAAATTGACACTGTGACTCCCACCCCCGCTCAGTTCTGTGCCTTGTGCCAAGACTAAAATTTGATTCCCTGAACCTGTGTTTCTGTGTGTGAGCGAACCATGGCAAAAATAATCCAGTGAACGGAAGCTGGGAGCTTTGTCACTCTGGGGTCTTGTTGGGTTCACTGGCTGGGGTGGGTTTTGTCCTGGGTCAGCTTGCTGTGCTCACAGGTGAGAGTTGGAGCCCAGGCAATGTAGGTGTGAGCAAATCTTGTGAAGGGGGTGGGGAGGAGGGTGAGCCTGTGCCTGTTTTGGTGGTAGCAGGGTGCCATCTCAGATCCCAAACCCCCAAAAATGCAGGTTTAATGCCATATTGCTGCTTTGCTAATTCCAGACTGCTGTAATACAGCGCTGACTGTCAGTGGGAAAGCCCTGTCACCTGAACCCATGAACTTGTAGAACTTCCAAGCAGCTTCGTTTGTTCCTCTGTGTGTGGTCACAGGGCTGGGCATACCAGCTGGCTCTGCTGGGGCCAGGGATCTGCCAGCTGTCCCGGGGTGACGGCTCTCACTGGCTGGGGTTTCCCAAGGGCTCAGGCAGCCCCACACCTTCCCCCCTTCTCTTGCACAAGGCATCAAGCACCTTGGCTGTAGTTGCCTGGCACAGAAGCGCCCAAGTAGGAGAGTTTTGGGATGAAGTTGTCCAGATGGGAGACACAAGTCTGGCTGCTAGAGCACGTGAGGGGATTGCTGGGCCAGGATTGTGTACACCCACCCAGAGACCTGATGAATTTGCAGGCACAGGGAGCCTGCCTGATGAATGCTGTTCTCCATAAGTTGTTGGGAGGGATTGTGATAGAGCTTCCAGCTTTTGCTTAAATCACCTGAGCCTTCCTCCTGTGTCACATCACCTTCATCTGTCTCTGTCAGGGAGGAGAGGCACTACGCATGCTGCGTTTGCAGTTGTCTGCAAGAAACAATAACGTCCATGTGTATCAGATATTCAGCTCCCTGGGAAGGGCTAGCTTGGGACCCAGGTGCCAACAGGGGAGGAGATACCTATCAAGCACCTGCCAGATGTCTGGCACCTCTCACCCTTTCAAAGATCTGCTGCTTGCAAAGCCATTGGGGTGTAATGAGAAAGACTGAGGAGAATGGGCTTGGGATGGAGCCGAGCAGCCGGACAAAGCACGTGTCCTAACAGCCACTGGCTGACATCCAGCGGGAGCTGGGCTGGAGCAGTGTCACCTCCAGGGAGAGCTGAAGTTACCAGTAATGGAAGCGGAGGATATTTGTGTCTCACAAGAACCTGCTGCTGCTTAGGAAGAGCAGCTGTAACAGCTCTTTGCCCTGAGTGTCTTAGCTCCTCTCTGGTCTGTTGGGCTTTGTTATCTAACCAAACTGTGACTATTAGACACAAAGGGTCTGTTTAAATGCCCTGAATCCACAGTTTAAATCCCGGCTGCAGATCCCAGGAGTGGTGTTGGAAGCCAGCACTGAGAGTTCCAGGCTGGTTGTGTGTGATAGCGCTCGTGTGACACCCTGTGCAGCAAAGATGGGGCAGAGCAGTGCCTGAGCTCTGTGCCATGCACTGCTGTCAGCCTTGGGAGCACAACTCCCCCACACGGGTGGCAGCAGCCAGTGTGTGGGCCAGCGTGGGTCTGGGGGGCCTTGCCACTCCAGCCCCAGGCTGTGCTGAGGCGCCAGACTCAGATCCTCACGGCTCAGTCACAGCTGGCACAAGTCCGGCCGTGTCCTTTTGCCGTTATTTTGTTACGTGACGTCCAGCTCATCCCTCTGGGAGCAACATTTGCCAAGCATAGCTATAGACAGGCCTTACTACCCCTTCTCATTTGCCTGCCTCTCAAGGCTCTCTTCTTATGGATTTTAGGAGAGTTTGGGATTAAACAGAGCTCGGAAAGTCTTCCATTTTGTTTACTTTTCAAAGGGAGCACCTTTTAAGACCTCCATTAAGAAAAGGAAAGCTGGAGGTAGCACATGAAATTACTTCAGACCTTTGGTAGGACCGAAAAATAAATGAGAGGGTTGCAGTGCAGAATGAAAGTATTGCTGCAAATTGCCTTGCTGGATGGCAAACAGAGGGCAGGAGCTAAGGTTTGCCTTTGCCCTTCACCTGAAAACCACACGTTTATTTTTCACGGCTCACTTCAGCCGTGACTCTGAATTTCAGTTGGAGAAGATGTGAAGATTAATTAATTAGTTAACATTTGTAAATCACTTTGAAGATGGCAAGAGTGAGGTAAGTACTGAGCATTATTATAAGTTTTCATTTTAAAATGTCTTCATGTTTTAACCCATTTTTTTCTCAAGAAAAGACCAAGAAAACAGACCCTGAGTAGAGGAGAACAGAAATACCTGGACACATTAAGCCCTGCAAAGGAATCAGGTTTAGGGGGCTGTAGAAGAGAGGGTACAGAGAAATGTCCATCCCCAAATGAGGAGCAGGAGATCTGCCATCCCCAGCACAGAAAGCAGCTAACAGCTCTTGCGCAGTGATTCATTGCAACCCCCTCTGGGTACCTGCATGGGGTTTTCGCATGGGGTTTTCACATGGGCTCAGAAAAGGCAGGAGGTAGGAGAGGACCTGAACTGCTCAACCACTGATGTCCAACTTTTGCCAGCCGCCTCCAGCTGCCCCGTGCCAAGAGGTAACCAGGGATTTGGGTTAATGATGGTAATTACTGCATTCTTGGCACAAAATTTCTTCTGGGGAGCTTGCTGCTCTCTTTCTTGAAGGTTGTGAAGGTGCTGGGCAGCTGCTGCCAGCAGCTTGGCCTCTGCCACACTGCCCATCCATATCTGGAGAGTGGGAAGTGTCAGAGCTGGGCAGAAACCCTGCAGGACTTCTCTAAGGTTCTCCCCATCCTCCACTGCTCAAGGTACCTCTGGAGTCAGAGATGGTCTCTGTGTGCTCAAAAGGAGTCAGTATTTTATTTACTGTGCTTGCTAAGGCTGCCCTTGCCTCTGTTCTCCAGAGGAGACCTTTGGCAGGGTGGTTTGCTTCCTGATGAATGGATGGGCTGGTGTTACACAACAAGTGCTGTTACACATTACCGAGTCCCCTTTGTGCCAATGACACTGGCTGGGGGGCACATCTCCGGACAGCAGGTTTCCTCAGGCCTGTCTGGGGGGAGCAGGGAGGATGGCAGCCCTGCCCATGCCCAGCAGCAGGACGTGTGCCCACCACCTCCATCCTTCTGTGAGCTCGTGGTGCCAGCTAAGGAGTGGTGCTGCAGAGGCCGTGGCAGTGCCAGCCAGACTGCATCTGCTGGTCTGCAGGGTGATCAATCATGTGTCTGTGTGGTCCCCCAGAGCTCCATGCAGGGATGCCTTGCTTCACCAGGGCAGTGGCTCAGTGCTCCTCTGAAGGCCCTTTGTGCCAGGCGGGTGCCCGCAGTCTGGTCTGTTGGGAGAGCTGGCACAGATGATGTGTATCCCCCCCCTGCTGCCCGTGGGGCTGCACCTGTGCACAAGGACCCCCTGACAGCAGCCGCTGAGGGCTGTGCCTGCTGCTTGCCGCAGCTGGACCATCCTTCCTGGGATCAGGCCCTGGCTCTGCAGGATCCTGATGCAGAGCAAGGTAAAGTAGTCAGAAGAATCTCACAGTTGATGTCAGCTGCTGCAAATGCATCTCTCAGATCTCTGACATACTTCTTGTCTCCTTTGTATGCCCTGGAATAGCTGCTCATTTTCCCTCTGTGACCCCTTTCCCTTTTTGCCATCCTCTCCATGGGAGTCTGTTCCCACCTGCAGGGCTCTTCTTTCCTCAACCCTTTTCCTAGTAGTAGTCCCTGCTTAGCTGAAATACTCATATGAAAACCACCTGTTTTCTCCACTGGTTCCACAGGCACCCCATCTTTTGGGTATTCTTCTCTCATCTTCTGCAGTTTTCCAGGAGCATCCCTCTTGGTTCACTATGGAACTAGGCTGGACTATTGTCTGCCTCCTCTGCTGGTGGCAGGCTCTTCCACTGCCAAGGAAAGGAGTTCATTTGCAAAAATTCTTTGTGCAGTGTGTAATTATATTCCTGTTGTGATGAATTCAATAGGCAGCAAAAAGTCAGCTGGATTTGAGAGCTGTGACCCCTTTACAGTAACAGGAATGTTCAGAATTCCTGTAGCACTTGTGCACATGTTAAAAAACTACCCTGCACCCTTCAGTTCTGAGAACAAGTAAAGCCCCAGCCCCTTCAGGTCAGGAGAAAATGTTTCTGGAGAGGCTTAGCCTGCATCTCCCTCTGTAGCATTTAGCCCCAGTTTCAGGATGTGGGAAGATGGACGATCTCTTTGGTGGGAGCAAAAGCAAGGAGGCTCCTGGTGACCGAGTGTGATCTCTTACCACTATGGTCTCACAATCCCTTGCAAAAGCTTCTCAGGTGCAAACTCCAAACTGGTTAATTTTATTAACCAGTCCCCACTAGTCCCCTTGGCAGGCTGCCCCAGAACCCAACTGCTGTAGTGGTTAAAGTTTTTTAATTTCCAGCTTAAATGAATTCACAGCTAGTTTATATTCTCTTGTGCCTGTGCCAGTGTGGCTCTAGTTGAAGCTGTACTTCCTCCCTGGTGTTTATTTCCCTTGAGTACAGACTTCACTTTGCTTTACTAACCAAATCAGCCCCCTCGTGCACTGTGAGCTCTCCATACTCTCTTACTTGCTCTTCAAATAGAGTGCAAAAGTGCTCTCTTACCTGCACTTCAAATTAAGCTTTCTTGGCTGGAAACAAACACAGTTCTCTTCCACAGGTGAAGTCTGATCAGCATCTCTCACTGGCACAGTAACACACACCTATAGCTACCAGAAATGCCTCCTGGACTGCATGTCTTCTCTGGTGATCCAGAGTATTTCTTCTTTTCTGATGTTTATAACCAAAAAAGCTCCAGTTTATAGCTGAAGTCTTGATTTTAGGTCCTGTGCTCCTTTTCCCTTTCACTTTGTACCAGAAACTTTAGCCCTTTTGCTGTTACTGACACCTTTAAGGCCACCTACATCCTCCTGCGTGATACCCTCATCCAGTCTGGCAATGTTGCTGGGTTTTATTTATTTACTCAACCATTTATTCTTTTGCAATTTGTGTTCTCCTTTTCTGTCACTAGTTAGGGATGGAAATTGTGTGGTTACTGTCTAATCTTCCAGCTTACCTCTGGACATTACATCACCAGCAGTTGGAGATAGGCAGTGTCTGTTCTATTTCCCTTCCTTTTATTACTTTTTCCCCCCATGCTAAGTTTATATTAGGTGCCCTCAGGATTTAAAAAGCCATCCAGATGTGAGGAGATAGTGAAAGTAATAATAACCGAAGTGAAGTTTCCCTATGGGAACAGTTTTTGAAGTGTTGTCTTTAAAAAGGAAAATTCCCAGGAGGGAAAAAAATCCCAGTTACATTTAAGACAGGGCTGAAAAATAAAATCAAGTCCATTTTTTTGAGTGTTATGGAAAGTTAAAAAATATTGCAAATCAAACAATTTTAAGTTATAGACTGGATTGAGGTCTATTTTAAGTCCTTTTGTTCTCCAGCATTGGAGCCAGTGCCTGTAGGATTTTACACTCCAGCCCCATGACAGTGCCTGTTCGTTTCCCAAACAAACCATTGTGCCCAGAGCTGTTTCCTGCAGCTCTTCGTGGTCCCACCCGCTTTGAAGCCCTCGTCAAGTCAAAAGGTCTCTTCCTGCTCTTCCCACCTTTCCCTTCAGTCTAGCCCTGTGCCAGTCTGTTCCCCTCTCCTACTCACAGATTTTTGAAGCCCAAAGGGACTGGTATAATCACATTGCTTGGCTTCTCGAGCAGCCAAGAACTCCCTTGCCCTGTTCCTGTGCCCGCTCCTCACATTCTCCTCGGGGCACCCCATGTGTCCCCATGGGGTTTGGAGTGGGGAGAGCTGGGAAGCGGAGGTGTGCTCTACGGCTCTAAGGCAAGGTCTGCATTGACCCAGTTCCACCGAGAGGTCGCTGCAGGTTTTCTGCTGGGCTGAAGAGCCCTCTGCTGTCAGAAGCCTCGTTCCCGTTTAGGTAACGCCAGCCTGTGCTCCAGGGGAGTGAACTCAGACACAGGAGTCTTGAGTTCACGTTAACCTGTAGTGCTAGGCAGTGTTTCCAGGCTTCAAGTCATCCTTGTTTCACCCTTCTTGAGTCTTCTTTCGTTTCCTTTTTAGTGTCCAATACCCAGATTTCCCACAACTGGTTCACTAGTCTGATATACCAAATTGATCAGAGGGATGAATCACCTCTCCTACAAAGAAAGGCTGAGAAAATTAAAGACAATTTGGATTGTTCAGTCTGGAGAAGAGGTTTTGGGGTGACCTAATTGCAGCCTTCCTGAAGGGAGCCACCAGGAAAGATGGAGAAAGACTATTTACAAGAGTATGTAGTGACAGGAGAAGGGGGATGGCTTCAAACTGAAAGGAGCAGGTTTATGCTGGATATTAGGATGAAATTCTTTACTGTGACAATGGTGAGGCACTGGCACAGGTTGCCTAGAGAAGCTGTGGGTGCCCCATCCCTGGCAGTGTTCAAGGCCAGGTTGGATGGAGCTCTGAGCCACATGGTCTGTGGGAGGTGTCCCTGCCCATGGCAGGTGGGCTGGAACTGGATGATATTTAAGGTCCCCTCCAATCCAAACCATTCTGTGATTCTTCAAAGGGGAGAATTTTTACCTCTGCTCTTGGTGAACACAGGCTAATGCATCCCAGCGTAACCCATCTCCACAGAGGAAGAATTATGCAAGTACCATTCATTTCCTTGGTTGTCTTCCAATCCCAATTCCTTTTCTAGTTCTCCATCTTGAAAGAGCACAGCTTGTTTATGTCCCTGGGTGAATGTCTTTCCTGCATTCAGTGCAAAAAATACCTACTGTTTATATATAAACACACCAATAGTTACTAACTGTTCAGTACCTCTCATCTTTTTCCAACATTTATTACTTTCATTGTTCTTTGGATCCTCTGAAAGCTTCATCAGCACTGGTTTAATACCTTTTCAGATCATTAATCAAGTTACTAATGAGCATTAGTTTCAGAACAACATCCTACTGGAAATAATTTCATATTCTACAGTCTCTTTTCCCCCTCATTACTTGAAATCTATCAGTGAACTAAAATTTATAATATTGGCCCTTCTGTTGTTTCAATAATTACTAACTTATTTTACATCAGAACATAGTCTTGTGTGGCCTGATAAAATGCCTCATGCTGTTGTAACCTCTGACTCTGGGTTGCTGTAGTGCCTTTGTTAACCCAACTCATAATTTAATCAGAAATTATATATATATATATCTATTATAAACACTGGAACACAAACACTTATTCCTAAATGTAATGCATTTTGTAGCTCTTACCTTGATTTAATGTCAGTTTACCTCGTTTACAGGTATGGATATCATCTAATTTTTTTATTTACAAATGTTGGCACCAGGTTAACTTTCCCAGACTTCTTTCTCCTCAGTATTCTACAATTCCGCCAGTATTTTACAATACTTCAAAAAGTATAGTGAAAGATGCACAGACCTTCAGAGCTACCCATAAAAACCATGTAAGGATAAAGTTCCCACTAGCCCTAAAGGGTTTTATTCTCATGATATATTTTCAGTTATGGAAAACTGAACATAAACCAAACAAAACCACCTAAGTTTCTGGTTTATTTGCGTGTAGCTGGTACATACTCATCTGAGATTACACTATCCATCTTCCTACTAGTCTTCTCAGCCTCTCTCCACCTCATTCTACCCACCTCCCCTTCCCTTTGTCTCTTTAAAGTGAGCCAGGCCCCTCTGCCTCACTTCAGGTGCCCTACTTGCTCCTTAGGAAGCTCCAGTAGTACCACTGAACTGCATTAATTTGGTGCTTCAATTCATCCAATTTGAAGGTGACAGCCATGGGAGAAGGAGCAAGTAGTGATTTTGTCTCCCTTGGATGGTTAAGGATGACTTTGATCCATGCCCTGCCCATCTGAAATAAATACTGTGTGATTTTCATGTTGAGAACATCCAACCTTCTCTTTCTCCATCTTGCTGGCACAGCTGTCAGAGACATTTCAGAAATGGAAGAGTCTCATCCCAGCCTTTCCCGTGCCCTGATACAGAAGGTCGATTGTTTTTAAGGGGAAACCCTTAAACTGCACTTGAAATTGTTACTAATAGGAAAAAAAAATTAACCCCAGGTAGGTGTGCTCCCTTCTTTGGAAAAAACCCTCCTGCATTCTGAAGTCAGAAGTTCATGTACCATGTCAGCCTGGGACAAGCCAAGGGGTCACCCTCTCAGTGTACTTCCCCTACTTCCTGCTTTGGGATCTCTAAACTTTCCCCTGGGCTCCTGTCTTAACACAAAGTTCTCCTCTCACTGAACTTCTTTTCCATATTCCTAGACCACCAGTGCCTTGTTGCCCCCGGAGAAGGCCAAGACCTTGGGAATGACTGTACAGCAGTTAGCAAGGCTCAGGCAGCCAGGTAGATCACCCTCCCACTGCGGAGTGGAAGAACACACAAGGGTCCTACTTAAATCCGTAAGCAGGACAGCACCCAACAGGGAGCAAAGGCTGAATCCAGATAAAAGGATTTGGGATTAGATCAATATTGGGAAATCCATGCCCAAAGAGGAATGGATCCTCACGATCAAAGGTCAGTGTTAATCCCCACCCCCACTTCCCTGTTCTGCATCTCAGACATCGCCTAAAACCTGGCCAGGACCTGGCAGCTGGTTACTGCCACCACCTCCATGCTGTGAGCACCTTTCTGAGCTCAGATGGCTCTTCACTGGATGAAAACACTAGTGCCACATCTTGCACTGGCTCAAGACTGCAAGAGATGAGGGCTGCTGTTGTTGCAGTCCCTTCTTTCACAGTCTGGCAACTCCAAGATGACTTCCATGAAGCCTCTCCCAAGCCCTGCTTTTTTCTGTGTAGCTCCTCCTTCAGCCTTGCTCTCTTCAGGGCTTGCCCTGAGTATGACACCTCCAGAAAGTCACTCCACTGCCAGGGACAGCAGGCTGCTGTCTTTGAAGTCCTTTCCAAACCAAACTATTCCATGACTCCTACTGGCGTTTGCCATGGGATGAAACAGCACAGGGAAGTGGGGACAGAGCTTGCCACAAGACACAGCTCTGTTGTGCACTTCCTTGATGGGTGCAACACATGCAAACTGCCCCAAGCTTCCAGAGGGTGGATGCTGCGTCATTTTTTCAGGGCAGGACAGTCAGTCCCCAGCAAGGTGTGCCTCTCTTTTAGTGCCCACATGTACAGGAGAAGGATACACCGCAAGATCCCAGCACACCACTTCCAAGTGCAAGTCATGAATTGATTTCCTGCCTTCTGTTCCAAATAAAACTGATGAAAAGGTTTGTGTGAGGGTGTGTGCCAGCGCACGAAACTGGCCAAGAACTCAGGAGATCTTCCTCCATCCTATATTCCTAATGCCTCTCAATTTTCACATATTATTCAAGAAGTTAAGAAAAGGTCATTCATAACGTCAGCCAGGGTTGCAGTGATATTAACAAGAAAATAATGGAAGTATTCCCTGTCTGTGCAGGAACCCCAGAGGCCCAATTCAGGGCTGCACAGCTGAGCAGGCAGCAAGGAAGACCAACCAATTTCCCTTGAGTGCACAGCAAAACTACAGCAATTAGAAGGCATTTTTTGCAAATGGTGAGTTCTTGGGTCTTCTTCCACAATTTCCATGTTGAGCATCATCTCACTCTGTGACTACATGGGAAGGCTATTCAGCTATTTTCTGTAAGAAAACAAAGCCTTAGAATTGAACACCAAGTTTGCCCTCAGCAATTTTCCAAGGATGTGAAAGAGGTTACTTTATTCCACAGCAGGCACGATTAGCTCAGCTGAAGGTGAAGCCTGATCCACCAATTCTTTACAGTTTGTTTCTTTATTCAGTAAACATCTAGTTACAAGTTTCACAAATTAAAAAAGTGGGGGAGCTGACTGAAGAGGGGTTGGGGGGCCCACAGGCTGATCCAGCTTTTGTTCTGCTCCTCCCTTCTCCAACGCACACATCATTCTGCTTCTCCACAGATGCACCAATGAGCAGCAGGGGAACCAAACCCTGTCCTGGTGAAGGGACTGACAGGGGGTTCTAGCAGAATTCCCTCATATTCCTTTCACAGGGGACTAAACACAAACTTCAGAACCAGCCCAAACCAGCACAGAAAGAGTGGAAAGGATGGAAGAGGCAAGGTGGCAGCTCCTCATGCCCAGCACTACTGGCAGAAAGAACAGAGCCAAGGGACAGCAGAAAGGGAATGGGCAATTAATGTGTTCCTTGCACATCAGTGAGATTCCCCATGCCCCACTGCAGCACCCAAATGGGGTGAAAAAGAGCAATGCAGAAGATTAGTTGCTTTGTTTCAATTCTTAAGTGGGAGGGAGGTTAATACTAAATCTGAGGAGGGTCCAAGTGGTGCTTTGAAGGGGCTTCAGAGTTTCACTGTCTGTACCTGGGAGGAAAGGAAACAGAAAACATAAAAAGACTAAGTGGTGCCTAGAAAGCAGAAGACAGATAAAGACATGTTTAAACCTGATGTCTAGACATCAAAAAAAAGGGGAAAATGTCCCCTTTCAAGCACTAGATCACATCTGAGTGAGCCCTATTCAAAGCACAGGAGAGCAGACACCAGCACTTACTTATATTTCAAACTGGATGGACAGCAAATGGTCTCTAAGTTCTACACAATGACAACATACACACTCCACAGATTGCAATCCTACATCATGTCATACTATTTCAGCCATCAGTTCAAGCTGACACCACAGGTCTT
The DNA here is from genome assembly GCA_013397315.1 of Donacobius atricapilla. Taxonomy (NCBI): domain Eukaryota; kingdom Metazoa; phylum Chordata; class Aves; order Passeriformes; family Mimidae; genus Donacobius; species Donacobius atricapilla. The sequence continues at coordinate 299,959 of WBMY01008182.1, read as the reverse complement.
TTGTTCATGACGAAGCTGACTTAAACAGCTTCCATCTTCCCGTTCAGCACAGCATCTTCTCAAAATTCACACATTCCCCTGCTCTCTCAAAGTGGGAAAACCCCTTTGCAACTGAAACTTCAAAATAATGTTAAGATTAATGCAAAGAAAAAAGAATAACCCTATGTCTAAGAGGCAACCAGGCAGCGGAAGACGAGGAAGGAACTTGTTAAGACTTACAAGGGCGTGTAGGTAGATTTGGGGGTGGCCATGCTGCACCCCCCACAAGGTCTGCTCTGAGTTCACCAGTCGTACCGGCGGGACTGTCTGGAGGGAGAATCCTCGGGGCCCTGGATGGCGAGACGAGCCCCCTCGGCTCGCCGGCCGCCGCTGCCTTCGTGACGCCGGTAATCCAGGCCCCGCTGCGGCCGGAACCGGGACGTCTCTCGCCGCCACTCGTCGTCAAACGCGGCCGCGTCACCTGTGCAGGGAGACAGCAAGCTCAGGTGGGGAGGAGCGGGCGGGGAAGCGGCACCTGGCTTTGCTGGGAGGAGGACACGGGCACTACGCACTTTCATCCATGTTGATGTAGTCCTGCCTCTCCTCCTGGTCACCCGTGCGATGGTTCCGGGACCGCTGCATGATGTGGGCCCTCTCCCTGATGTGGTGTCCAATCGACATCTGTTCCAAGCCACTGTCCGAGTCCCTTACAGTTCGTCTTGTCTCACGGATCTGGGGGCAGATTCCCATGTGGAATCAACATTTTCATTCCTTCTCCCAGCCCCCTAAGGCACCCTGATTCCTGCCTCCAGTATTTCAGCCAGTTTGCACTGCCACCACTCCCAGGATGTCAGACGCAACATTACCAAGAAGGAAAAATGGACTCCCCACTGCCAGCACTTCCCATTTCCTCCCAGGGGCCCTTGGCACGGTTCAGTGAGCCGCAAGAGCACAGTGTGCACCTTGAACTGCAGCTGACTGCTGCGGGTGGCCACCCACAAAGCCACCAAACAAAGCCCACCCTCTCACAGCAAAGCCAGAAGCCTCCTCCTTACCCCACCAGGAGCTGAACGCATCTCTGAGGTCTCCTGATAGACTTTGGGCCCATCACCCAGGTTGGAATAAGAGATGACAGTTGAGGAGGTAAATGTCTGGCAGTTAGCACCACTTGTCATATGCTCCTGCAGGAAGGAATGGTGGAAAGAAGGGAAGGGAGGGAAGAAGAGATGGCATTTAATTCCCTCTATACAACAAAGAAGAAGTTACAATAGGAAGAATATAATCCCCATGATCTATTTTTCTGGAGAATACATCTTCCTGTTAAATTAGTATTTATTTCTTGCTAAACAAGTCCACCCCCACACTTCCTTCCTCACCCCTCTCCTCTCCCTGCACTCAGGAACAAGCTCTGTCACTGATTCCCAGCAAAAAGCTTACAGCCTCTGCCACCCTGGCAGGTGTGGCTCAGTCCATTCCAGGCAGCACAGGAAGATAAGAGGCATTAGAGGGACGCCAGGAGCACCCTCAGCACTCCCCTCAATACAGAACGGTTCATGGAGGGTTCTTACCATGTTTCCAATCATGTCATTCATCATCCCAAACATATCCATAAAGCCACCTGCCTGATAAAAAGGAAAAGAGAACACAGGAGTAGTCAGCCTGGGAAGAGACATGAGGGAAGAACAACAAACTATCTGCAAAAAATCTGCTGCCTGAAAAGAAAAACCTTGGGTTTTTTTCAAGTTCTTTCAGTAGCACAGAAAAAAACCCCAAACCAACAGAATCTGGGGTTGCTCTTCTCTCCATTCACTCAGGTTGCACTGCCCAATGTTCTAGCAAAGGTTGTTCGCGTAGTTTGCCTCCAGTTGCCAAGGCACTGGGGCTTGTGAGCCTGAGGACTCAGCAAAGTGAGGAGAAGAAATCTCACCATGGGCACTAAGAGTGATCTTAATAAAGTTTCCAGTGATTGTTTTCTTTCTAGCATAACAACAAATTTGCTTACTTTCCCCTGCAAACACCTGCCTTTTCCACCCTGTAAACTTGAATGCTGCAGTAACACCCTGGGCCAGCAGGTCTCACAGGTTAATTGTGCAATATGTAAACAAAATTGCAATGTCAGTTCAAACTTGCTGATTTCTTTTTTTTTTGTTTCCTCGAGTAGCCTCTTGTTCTTGTTTCCAGCAGAGCAGTACTCACACACAATGTTCTTATACTTTGAAGTCTGTGTGTTTGTAGTCTTATTAATCCTCCTCTGAGCTACAAAAATTCTGGGATGCTGAAGTCTCTTTCATTGAGGCAATTCTGCAGAGCAAGACAGCTAAAGTTGCTGGATCTGGAATAACCTATTTCCACTGTATTATTTCAGTGGAAGACAGAGATCAGCATACTCCAAGTGTGGTGTTCTCACGTACACACAGCCATTCTCATTCCAGCCCTGTTTACCTGAAGTATCCTGCTGGCTTCTCCAGCTGCTACCACTGGCAAAGGAGGTGCAATAATCCCCTCTGCCTACTGATGGCCAAGTCCTTTCCTTGCATCCTCACAGCTCCTCCATTACCTGCAGACCTGCAGCTTCTTTTCAGACATATGAGGTTATTAAGGGACTACCTGCTATTCCCAGATATTAACTGTCCCAATTCCCATGAAATATTGTGCTATAACAGCTTTATGGCTTTTCTCTGGTCAAGGTAAAAATACAACTTCCCCATATATACAGAGACTCTCTGTTCAAAAACAGCTCATGGACAGGATTAAAGCATTAGAGGGGAAACAAGGTAAAGGCCTGAAGTCATAAAGCAACTCAATGAGAGGTCCAAGAGAAACCAGATGCTTCCAGTTTCAGTTCAATACCCTCTTCCCTATTCCATTTACTATAAATTCAAAGCTCATCCTGGTCTCCTCAGACATTGCCATCCTCCCTACCTGGTAGGATAGCTGGTCATGCTCACAGATGGCTACATTTTAGCACTGGTTGCACACAGTACTGATGAATCTCAGTATGGAGCCACTACTTGGAAAGCCTCTAATCTGACCCAGAAAAACAGAAAACTTACCATGCCGAGCATCCCAAAGGGTGAAACAGCTCCTGCCTGCCAGGAGAACACAAAAACAGAACAGAGAATGACTTTGCAACAGCCAAACACTAGATCCGCATCAGAACGCACTAATCCTTCTCAGAAACAGAACTGGGAACACTCAGGCTCTACAAACAGATCAAGAAAGGGCCCCATGGATTCCTGGGGGTACAAGCCCTATCACCCCTAACAAACCAGACAAGAGGTGATGCTCCTGAATTTCTCCCCATTATATGAATTCACATCCCTGAGACACATTTATTCCCTTCCTCCCGTCCAACCTAGAACGCAGTTGCATTCAACACATTAATATAATAGAGGTAGGGTAAAGAGAAGGACCAGAGCACTACTGCCTTATTCTGCACCCACCACCTGTGTGCAGGAGACCGGGGTGCCCAGCCCAGGGAGGGTGGGAGATAGAAAGTGACAGCTCAGTTTGAGAAATTCTTGCCTACTCAGCCCCTCTGTTACCTGCATCCTGCGGCCAGCCTGGCGAGCCCCAGGAGTGGTCCCATCCGTGATGCCAAGGAGCGGCCCGAACCCAAAACTCCCAGACAGCATGCGGTTCATGTGCTGCCGGTGGATGGCAAAAGGATCCCTTTTGGAGAGTTGGAGAGAACAGTGCTGAGGACAAAGCCCCATACAACCCACTCCTCCCACCCCTGAGTTTTTCCTTCACAACTGTACACTCCTTCCCAAGCTGAAAATTCAGAATCCTGAGAAGTCTGTGCTGTCTCTGGTGATTACTGGGGCTGGAAGGGACCTCTGGATCCCATCACATTTCTTGTCATAGAAGGTTTCATACCCCAGAAGCCCTCTCAGGTACTAATTCCTGTGTGCTCAGAAGTAGGTTGGTGTTCTGCTTCCAGTACTGCTCTGGAGCCAAGTATGGCCAAGGCCACTCCAGAACCTCACTGCTCTAATATCTTTTGTAGGGAGGTGCTCAAAGACCTTGCTGGCTGCAAAGTGAGGGCTACACTTAATGGCACCAGGAAGCAGGAGATCCTACGTATTGTCCTCTCACCCCTCCATGTACACAGACACAAACAGTGAAATGCAAGACTGGAATATCCAGAACGGACTGCAATGGCCTGACACCCCTCTGTCCCCCAGGGGTTGAGACCACATACAACTTTTCCAGATTTGAGGGAGAATGGGAACAATAACTGGGATCCCTAACTGGTTTTCCCTTCTTTTACAGCCTCCACTTTGAGGGCTGCACGCATTCACACACTTTGGTGAAGCAAGAGCAGGAAAAGGAGGGTAAGGATAAACAGTCAGAGAATACAGTCGCCACAATTAAAAACTTCTGGGAAATACCATGGCTTTTTTCCTGCACATCTTAGAGTCTGCAATTATTCCTCTTGAGCATTAATGACCTCTACAGCACAGACTTCCTGGGATCACAGAAATATCCACTACAAACCAATACTTTTCTGTCTCTACTGGAAATGCTTCCCATAATAAAAGCTAGACTCATACCTGCCATGTTAATGAGAACACACTGTCATTTGGTGACTAACTGGGACATCAAGGTCTCCTCTCCTGCTAATTTGCTCACAGCTGATAAAATTCTTGCTTACTACTGATTTCATAAGCAAAAAATGGACTATTCTTCTACACGCATAAATTTCACCAAATTTCTCATAGTGTTTTGTTTAACATAATCAAATTCTTCCTGTGTTACAGTCTATTCCTTATCCACTTTGGCAAGGCCTGCCAACTTAGTGTCACTGCCAAAATTTATCAATAGCATCCAATTTCTGTACTGAGGATGGAAACAAAAACATTCAGTGAAAAGAATCCCAGGAAGAGTTCTCGGGACCTTTGTTAGATTTCAATACTCGTGTTTCAAAACTACTCCTCGTCTTCTCTTTACTTTGTTTCTCACAACTTGTGAACTGCTTCAGCAGCCTTCTGCAGCTCCATTAATGACTTCCTGTGCAGCACAGCAACAAACACTGGACAGAGTAGCAGATTTTATCTATCTCAACTGCAACCCTACTTTGCATAAGAAAAAAACCAAAAATGCTTGCGCAAAGAAAAAGATTAGTTATTCCAGCCCTCTCTTCCTCTCAGACAGCTGCGATGCCTTTTGGCCTGCTTTATTACGCTTTCCTCCAAGAGCACGCTCCAATATCGCAGAAACGAGACGGACGCGATGTCCCTGTTCTTCTCCGCGCTGCCCCTCCGGAGGATGTTTGTGTTTGTCCCCAGACAGCTGCGCTGCAGCGGCGCTCCCCGGGCCCCGCCGGCCTCTGCCCGCCTGGTGGGACGCGGGGGCCGCGCAGCCCTCCCCGGGGCCGATCCGCGCCGCAGCCCTCCCTCCTTCCCTCGCTCCCTGCCGCCCATCGCCGCGCTGGATGCCCACCCCGACTCACATGGCAAACATGGGGTCCTCGGGCTCGCCATCCCTCATCAGCCGGAACATGCTTCCCTCGCTCGGGGGCGGCCTCTGCGGAGGGGAGAGGGCGGTGAGCGCAGCCGGGGAGGAGGGCGGGCAGGGGCGGAGCGGCGGAACCCGCCC
>WBMY01008182.1:235253-287004 GCA_013397315.1 Donacobius atricapilla | reverse complement strand
GGTCCGGAAACGCCTCGATCCTACGGACAAGCTTGCTTTTTAATTTTTTTTTTTTTTTAATGAATTCGTTAAAACTCTTCCGTGCCACTTCTGGTTTCCACACGTGTGTGCGGGCTAAAAGTAGCTCTGACGCGCGTTCGTTGCTGTTTTCCTTTGTCAGGCGGGCGGATTTAACGCCTAATATGTCTCCTCGCCCGCTATTCCGTCTCTCCTCCAAGCCTTCTTTGTTTAGGCATCCCCGTCTTTTATTGCCGCTGACCGCCGGAATGTTGTTGGGTTTTTCCTCTCCCCCCCCCCCCCTTCTCTTCTTGTTTTCGATATANCCCCCTTAATCTTATATATAGGAAAGGAAAGAAAAGAAGGAAAAACTCGAAGAGAAGGCAGTCCACAAAGAAAAGAAGAAGGAGATAGTAGAGGTGAGGCCCTTCTCAGGGACAGACTTGGTGACGTCGGGGAGGTTTTTGTGCTCGCAGTGGGTAATGAAAATGAAGGGAATGTGGGAGATTAAGAAACAGGGCAGGCCAAGGGAGCTTCAGCATAGAGGTAAAGGGAGAGTGAGCTCTTGGATAATTGTGGAGAATGAGCCTTGAAGGACTTAGTGTAGTCAGCACAGCCGATCAGGGAGAAAAAAGGTCAAAGAAGGGGATGGAGCCGAGAACAAGTGGGAGAATGTGGCACGGCAGATGTGGTCCCGCTGAGGTATCCTGAGGTGCACAAGGAGCATGTGTTGGAGAAGGTGGGGGGAGGAACAGTGAGGAAACGCACAGATTGATGGAGCATGGGAGGGATCTGGAAGCAGATGTACCATGAGCCTTGGCTAAGTCATTAGCCTGTAATCACAGAGATGCTTTGGTTGTTGGGAGGGATGGCGGCAGCTCCTCAGGATGTAGGCTCGTGGGAGACAAGGAGCTTCTTGTTGTTGGGGTTGGACTGGAAGGGTTGGCTTTGTGAAGGAAGGCTGGTTGGGAGCGATGTTCAGCTGGGGTGGTGGGAATAACGGTGTTGGAGTAACAGTGCACTCAGTGCTCACCTGAAGTGGCTGAAGCTCTGAGGATTGTGCTTGTAGCAAGGAGCATGTGGGAATGTCATCCTGGCACCAGTTTCTGCTCTGACCAATTTGTTGCATTCAGGATGAGGAGAATGGAGCTGATGAGGATGATGAAGAGAATCCTGATGATGTGGATGAAGAAGAAGGTGGTGATGAGGATGAAGGTAGGGAAAATTGAAGGAATAGGAGGCTGCAGAGGAACAGAGGATTGTGGAGAGAAATTCATTTTCTGAGCTCTCTTGACTGTGAGATTACATCCCCTTAAATGCAGCTTCAGTTTAACCCGTGATTTTCCTTTATTGCTTGTGCTTAGAAGCAGATGAGAATGGGCAAGAGCAGGATGGCCACGCAGAGAAACGATCTGCAGAGGAGGAGGAGGTGAGTAGTAGTGTGAGAATAATGGTGGGGAGAAGGAACGAGGCTACTTGCTGTTGATCAAATCCATGTGGATGCTGCTGCTGAGAATCTCGGACTGGCCTCGAGTCTCATTGCTTCAGCAGCAGATGGGTAAACAAATCGGATGCGGCAAGGGGATAGTAAATCACTGTATGCTCCTTGTAGGGTCCAGGTCCTTCCACCAGCAATCATGGTGCTGAGTTAGTTCAGAGAGAGTTGAGGTGCTGGAGGTTGTGCTTGGCGATGACCTCTGAACTACCTGTGTGTTCTGGGCTTCGGGCCAGGAGATGTACTTGTAAGGGTAGACCCTGGGGTCTCTCTGGAGTTGTGTGAGCCTCAGCTTGGTACACCTCCTGGAAGTAACAGCATGGGTGTGGTGTCCCTCTGAATTGAACTGTCCACATCCTAACCATGACCAACACAACAGCTGTGTCAGGCACTCCAGAGTGCTTTAGAGGGGAGTGGATTTAGGGTGGGCCTAACAGAGCTTTCCATATGGAGGAATTAGCAGCAGTTATGAATTTTGTGGAGAAATTATGTACCCTGGGGTGGTGACTGATGGTAACTCTTTTTTCTCCCCGTGGCTGATGCAGGATGAAGTGGATCCAAAGAGACAGAAGACAGAAAACGGCTCTTCAGCTTGAGTCCTCCCTTCCCATCTCCCCTGTTCCGTCCATCTCTCCTCCTCCATTCCAGCCTGTGCTTGCACTGCCCGTTAGCCTCTGGCTTCACACAATCTCAGATGAGGAAAGATTAGAAATGCTCTCAAACGGGGAAGACAGCAGTTCCTTTCTCACCCAAAGACCTAACCCGCCCATGACATTCCCCAGCTGAAATTATCCCAGTCCTCTGCATCCCTTCATTGTGCCCCACTTACCAGTGCTCCTCTTCCCTCAAGAATCTCATGGTTTCCTAGGCACACAACCTTGCCAGGCGCTTCACGTGGCAAAGCACCTCCTGTCCCCTTGTCACCTGCCCGCCTGTTGTTGTCACTGGTATGAGATTCTTGAGAGCTCCTGCTCCCCAGCCCTGCTTCCAGAGCTCCTCCCTGAGCCAGGAGGTGCAGGCACAGATCTCATGGTGCGTTCCCCAGTCCCAGGCCTCTTCTCATCCGCTTTCCCGCTGAACCCTGAGAGACAAAGAATATTACAAGCAAATAATGGTTCTATTAAGCGACACATGGAAACAAGATTTATTTTAAGCTTTTATTTTTTTTTCAAAGTTTACATGACAGCAAGCTGGCCCTCGTGCATTTTTCGGAAAATAAGGGTTGCTTTTATATGTAAATTTCATCTGAGCTGTGTATTTTTTTAATTTGGAGGCTTTTTTAAAACAAATCAAGAGAGAAACAATTGGGGACCAAACTTTGATTTCCATTTTTTCCCTTCAGATTTTCTTGTGACCATTTTTTGTAAATTAAAAGGCAATATAGCCACAGCGTTTTCTATGGCACAGACATCACGAGGATGATAGATATAAATATATATATTGTTTTCAACAAGCACTGTAAATAAAAGCGTTTAAAAATATTTCAAACCGCTGGCGTGGATGGCTGTGTCTTCACATCCTGCAGGGGTCAGTGGGAGGTGGCTTGGGGGAAGAGGGGGTGGCTTGCCCAGGAGTGGGTGGAGAGAAGGGCCGGAGGTTGATCAAAGGGCATGATGTGTTTGCTTATTTAAGGGGCCCTTGGGGCAGCGCGTTTGGGCCCTGCTCCTCCTGTCACGCTGTAGTTACAGCGAGGGCATGGCAGAAACACAGGACGAAGCTCCAGGGCCGTCCTGAATCTCTTGGAAGTGCTCTTGGGCCTCGGCACTGAGCAGAAGGGGTTTGGAAAGGGACACCGAGCTGCAGCAGCTGGCTCCAGCCCGGTGCTGCTGTCTCCGTGCGCTGCTCCATGGCCCCAGCCCCGGCTGCCTTCAGGTGTGGCTCGCACGGCACCAGTCACAGAGACCGGGGGGCGTTTTTGAGAGGAAAGAGCTCCAGTTCTTCGTCCCACCAGCTGCCCTGGGGAGAGCTGTCAAGCGTTTGTCGTTTTATCTCGGCAGACCTTTAAAGCTGCTGCTCGTGTTTCTTTTCAAACTCGTACTTTGGCAGTCGCGCAACGAGCCAGCGGGAGCTGTAAATAATACCAACTTCTGTGAGCGCGTCAGCGGCTTTGTGCGTGTCCGACTGCCGCCGCGGATCAGACCCTGGCAGCGCAAACACTCACTCGCCTCCAGAGGGGCAAAGCATCCGCGGGCATTTTCTCCCAAGGCCGGTGTCGGGCTGTGGCGCTGCGCAGAGGGACAAAGCTGCTGCCGAGCCCCGCTGCCCGTGGGTGCCTCCCGGGGGGGCCGCGCCGCCGCTCACCTCGGCACCCATTCCTGCTGGAGCTGCCGGCAGCTGGAGCCGCAGCCAGCCCGGGCGCCTTCCCCCGACAGCCGCGTTCCAGGAGCAGGTCGTGCTGCCGGGGAGGGACTTGCAGCGCCCCTCCCTTCTCCCACCTTTGGCGCTGGGACCAGCGGGATGCCCCAGCCCGCGCCTGCCTCGGAGCTGCGCTGTTACAATTTGGTATGCCCACTATCGCTCTGTTTTAAAAAAATTGCAGATTCTAGTCTCTGTTCCAGATCTGGGCAAGTCCTCAGGACTTCCCCAAACTTTCTGCTTGGCAGCCAGCTTTTACTGCTCTGTACTGAAGACAAATTATCAGCGGATGGATGATACAATTTCTGCAAAGGCAGATTACGGTTTTCATACTTCCTCCCCACCACTGCCGCAATGCCTGGCATGGGGTAGTGAAGAACGTGTTTGCCAGTGAGAAGTTATGGAAGCATAATTCCATCTCTGCTTCCTATGTGGGTGCAACACCAGTACCACTGGCTCTATCGAGGCAGTCATCCAGGCTGAAGTGAGGCAGCAGCTGATTGTTAGGCCAGCACTAGCAATGTGAGCAGCCACCCTTCCTTTCCTCTGAGGGAAATACTGCAGGACAGAGGGAAGTGACAAAGGGCTGCCAGACAGCTTCTCCATGTCTTTATGGGCCCCTTGATTCCAGTTTCTGTTATTTCTTCCATCTTACTCATTTTTATTGAACACCTTTGTCATTGCCTGTGGATAGTTAGAAGATACAGCTAGAGATACAGAATAAGAAAAATATCTGCTTTGGATTTTTTTCATGTTGGTGACCTACAGGGCATCATGTCTGATTTGAGGTGAGGGCTACAGATAACCAATAGAAGATCACACTGTTTTTTTCCTTTCCTGTAGACCTGCAAAGATCCATGCTGTATCCAGTGGTATTTGGGCTGACAGAGTGAGTTCAGCAAACAGTTGCATAGGTTTCCAGAGAAAGTTGAGAATGCAGGGCTTTGCCCTGCACTTCATCTCAAGCCTGCCCATGTGCTTGGTTTGTGTCCGAGCCTGCAGGTTTATTCATCTTTCAGCCCAATTCTTCTTCCACAATGAGATCTGTCGTGTTGTGCTGGCGTCAGCAGGGTAAGAACAAAGCATGTCTTCACCAGTGATTCCTCAGAAATGATGATACCTTTTCAGGGCCTTATTCGCCTTTCTCGGCTTTGCGCTAATTCTCCACTCATTTCATTTAATTCCTTTGACCATCTGTTAACCTCATCAGCTGGGGGCAGATCTCCCTCAGCTGTCCCTTCCTTGCTTCCGATGGAACCTGCTGCAAGCTTACAGCAGATCTGGTCCTGCCAGCCAAGCAGTGCCGGAGATTTCCTTCTCCTCCTCCAGGTCTGCTTGCTTTGAGGGAATTGTGGAGGTGTTGCAGTCGTGCTCTTGCAGGATCTGCTAAACTTCCCTCTAGACTGACAATTTCTGCTTCTGATGGCCCTTTTATGTGGTCTGGAAAAGCAAACGCTGACGCCAGTGCAGAGAGCAGGTAGAGCCACCTGTGGGGTCTTAGCTGCATCCCTGTCCTAGCTTGGATGAGCAAGTGACCCCTTGCTCCTTGGCAGGGATCACTGGACAGGTGGGACCTGGGCCCACCAGAGTGATAAGCAAACCTGCTGAAGGCTGTGGTTGGGAAAGGGGTGCCAAACCTATCAGGACAGCTCTGGCTGCTGCAGGTGACCAACAACACTGCCTTGTTGGGTGAGTAAAACCAGATGATGCTTCTGGTTAAGCAACCTGATGTAGCTCTGGAATCAGCTCTGATGTGACCAAGGGAGTTGGGCTAGAGTTGATCTTGAGATGTCCCTTTCCACCTACCAATTTCTGCAATATATGAAGAGATAGAGGCCTGCCATGGAAAATGGGAGCTGAGTCTGAAGATATTTTGAAGTACTGAGCCCAGATATGAATGCATTTTGTATCTTATAGCTGTCACCTTCTTGTTTCCCCTTAGGCAAATGATCCCCTCTATCCAGCTTCTTTTGTCTTTCACACCAGTTTTAATTGAATAGATGATACAAGAATGGAATCATCAAAACCATCACATGGGCAGAGTTGTGAACCCTCCTTCAGACCTGGAAAAGGTGAGCCCTCCACCCAGTGCTGGTCTGGGAGGAAAACCCTTCTTGCTTCAGGAAAGTCCATAATCACCTTGTTGCACTAGCTTTAAAAAAAACCAGCGAAGACCAATTATTTCTCCTCTCCCCCACCACTCCCTCTGGGATCAGGGGCTTCTTTAGTCCCTCTGGTTAGGAGACACATTGCTCTGCCACTTCCCATACGCCATATGGGAAACTGAAAAAACTTGCCTTCCCAGATCCTTAAGAAGCCCGTGTACTTTTCCCTCCCACCTCTCTCCCTTATTTCAAACACGGAGTCAAAGACAGCCATGCTCGTGGCTGCTTCAGTCTGTTTTCTCAGGGAAGGAGTCTGTGTTTATATGTGTGGGCTCAGGCTCAGGACATATTGCAGATGGACAGGATGTCTCATCAATGGGTGAATTTGGGATTTCCTTCTGTGGTGAGTTGACCCCAGCTGGACCACAGAAGTCCACCAAAGCCATTCTAATGCTCTCCTTCTCACAAGGTTGAGGACAGAAAAATACAGTAAAGGCTCATGTCAAGAAAGTTTCATAGGTTAAGATAAGGACAGGGAGAGATCATTCATGAATTACTGTCACAGGCGAAAGAGACTTGACTTGGGGAAAATTTAATTTAATTTATTAATAATCAGATCAGAACAAGATAATGAGAAAATAAAACCAAACCCTAGAACACCTTCCTCTCATCCCTCCTTTCTTCCTGGGCTCAATTTCACTCCCAATTTTGTCTACCTCCTCCCCTCCAGCGGCGGAGGGATTTGCAGCCAGTTCATCACCAGTAGTTTCTCACAGAAACCACCTCTGGAGCCCCTCCATGACTAAAACCTTGCCATGCAAACCCAGCACTATTTCCTGGTGAGCTTCTATGGTTTTATCAAAGCCTGGACAGTCACAGGAGTGAGGAGAGACCTAAGGTCTCTACATGTTCAAGGGTTTCAGCCACACAACATGGCTCATGGGCCCAGCGTGGTGCCACCAAGCACAGCTTTGCTCTTGTGGGAGGCATTTCCTATTAGTCTTCCTGAACAGGAAAGCCTGAGACAGGAAAGCATCTTCTTCTGTGTCTGAGTCCCAGCTGGAAGTATCTGTGCACAACAGCAGTTCCTCAGCTGAGCCTCACAGAACTGGGATATCAGAGCAGACAAGCTTCACCTTGTCAGGTGACCCTGTGCAGGCAGGCTATGGCAGGGACAGCCTGCTCCACGTCACCCTTGGAAGGGGGCAGAAAAGCACACGCCCTCAACTGAGTGCTGTGGGTGACATCTGACTGATGCTACTTGTCACCAGGGGGCTGTAGGAGCTGCATATTCTATAGACCTCCAGTGTTTTTTGAAATGATGTTCATTGTTCCCGTTCTCTACCATGAATCTTAAACACGGCATCTCAAAAAGTCCAGGTCAGCTTTTCCAGTGTCCTATCTGGGTACAAGATGTTTTATTCTCAGTTTAATCCCTTAAGTCACACAGTGGTGGTATGTCAGCAGGGTGCTTGGCCACATGTCCTGCAATGAAGGATCTTGTCCCTAAGTCCAAAATGCTAGCAGGGTTCCCTGCGTCCAAGATAGAAGATCCTGCAACCAGTAAAGGACGTAAGAGGTAGCAAAAATAGCCAGTTTCCAGAGGCCTGAGATTCCCTGTGTCTGCCAATACCTTGCTGGCAGCTCAGGCAGAGTCACGGCTTAGACTTTCCCTGGTCTTACAACGATTCATGAATCATTTTAGGATGCATTTATTAGGCTGCACAATTTTTAATGAAAACTTTCAAAGCCCCTTGCCTGAAGAATCCTTTGGCAGCTTTTCTGTTGCTGCATATCCAAATCACTTGACAAAAAGGTCTTTGCTGGGCAGCACTTCCCAGCATGAGCCCAGCATGACCCCAGGTAGGCTTGTCCGTAAGCACACCAGAAATCCCATTGGAAAACTTATATCTGGTTGCTAATTTCTTTTGGGAAGTTTCTTGGTACTGACAAATTTATTCCTGTGTCAGATCCAGTTTTGAAAAGAGCTGAAGCTATCGAATATGGCTCCAACAAACCTCCTGAGCTTCCAGGACAGCAGCATGGTAAATATGGACCCAGATTTGAGCTGGGCATTTGATGTTTCTTCACAAGGTAAATTTCACAGGAGATTCAGTAGGGATGTTTGGAAAAGCCAGCCTTGTAATTCAAATGAGTCAGGAGGTTTTGCTCATAACTAAAGAAAATACAGACTGCTTCAGAGTCTGTGAATCCCTTTCCATAGCTGTGGGAATAAGCATTCTGGTATAGCATTGCTACCCATGTGCCATGCTGACTCTAGTTTTTCGCTGGGAGAGGATCCCGTTCTGCCTCAGTCTCTCTATGCTTTAAAGGGCTTTCACATCAAATCCTGACTTCAGATCAAATCTCCCATCTGTGGCAGGATCCCTACAGGTGCTCCCAGTATCCCCAAGGGCTGCTTTTGCTTTTACTTTTACCAAGGGTGAAAAGCCTGCAGATGGATTCCACACTGCAGACAGGAAGGAAGACAGGTGCCATGGAGTGGTGGCACCTGTGGTGTCCCAGCTACTGTACAGCAGAACACCTTAGTGCTGTACTTGTTCTTATGGCTGAGGGCTCCGGGGTGACCTCCAGCAGGACCAAGTCCTTCTGCCTTAACTTGGGGCACAAAGGTTGAGCCCTAATCTCGTTTTTCAAGACCTCTGCTTGTGCTGAAAAAGAGCAGCACCCTGGGAGAGCAGGCAGCACAACCAAACCTTGCTCAGACAGGTACCTCTCAGCGTGGAAGGGTGCACTTTATATTGCTTTTCTTGATCCTCTGGGACAGATTTATCTCGGGGAGAGGCTTGGCTGGGGCCCTCCGAGCACAGATTTCCTGCCAAACAAGGCCCCCCTGGTGGCACAAAACCCGCGATGTCCAGGAATACACGACTGGAAAATTGCGAGCAGACTTCATCCCGGTGCCTCTGTACCCAAAATGCCAGGCACAGGGCAGGCTGTGAGCTGCCTCTCAGCGTGGAACAACCAGGGATGGTTCTGATCACACCAGTGGTGAACCTGGAGAGCTGAGAAGTCCTTGTGTGGTCAGTCACGGTCAGATTGGTCTTGGCTGTGTGTCCACAGGTTGATCTGAGCACACACAGATGTGTGTCTCTCTCTTCCAGGAGACATGGTCCTTTGCCTAGACAGTCCAGGGCAAGCCCAAGGGACCTCCACTAGAAAGGCACATATGGATTTTGGACGCTTTCCCAGTAGTGTTCCTTCCCTTATTGGATCCCTGGGTATAGTCTTGGAGTTTTACTGTCCCACCCTTAGGAAGTAGGGGTCTGTTCTTCTCACTGTCTACAGCTTTAGTTCTACATGTTAGCAACAGGATTTTAAAAGTTTTCTGTCCCTTTCACCCTCAGCACAGTTTATCATCCACTCAGTTGTGCTCAGGCAGCTATGTGTAGCAACCTGCCATAGAAGTAATTTTAGTTAGTCTCTATTCTAGTTACACACCCACATTTTCTTGTCCTTCTCCTTTTAAACCAAAATTTTACACTGGTCTGTCTTAGAACCCCATGAAGCCCCATATTATCAGAAATTGTGCAGGACGCAGTGATTATGTAGCCAGGGGCTGCCATTCCCTGTGGCATTGAGACAGGAAGGAAAGCATGGAAGGGTGTCTCTTGGACAAGAGACACCCTCAAGAACCTGGGAAGGCTTCCAGATCATCTTCTGACCCTTGAATGAGTATGTCACTTCACTTTGAGGACTTCTGGTTTCTTATATTGACCCCAAACATTTGTTTTTCACAGACCAGGAAATGCTGTTACTCTTGGCTTGGTTTATTTTTTTCCCCTTTTAAATAACTACTCTTGTGCCAGTATGACTGTAGCCTCCTTTTCCATTATTAAAGCTTCTGAACTTTATCTTGGCTCATGACTGGACCATCTTGCCCATATTCCCTCCTCTGCACAAGCTGATCTGGTTTTACAGTTCAGACGGGGGGCATACAGAACCCTTTGGGTTACCAGTCCTCCAGAGTGACTTTTATTTTGACTTAATAAGTAACACACAGAAGAAAATTATAGTAACTGAAAAAAAAAGTCATGAAAACATAGAAACCCCTGTATGTCCTTCAGGGCTGGAACAAATGAGCCCTTTGAGCACCTGTAGGTAGGGAAAAAACAGGCAGTCCCTGCCAAACTCAGAGGAAAGTCCCCACACCCACATGCCACCGCCACCTCACTTCATTTGAGTCCAGGAGCTTTTTCCTTCCTTTTCCCTGTGCCTTATCTCAGCCAGCAGTCATGCTCATCCACTGTTTCCTTCCACTTGAGTTTTCTTGCAGGGCAAGACAAGCTGGCTTTTACTTCTGAGTCTTAAAAAGGGCACACACGAATTCTTAGGGAGGCCCTCCAGTCAGGGCTGTGAGTAAGGGAAAAGCCTGGAGAAATCTGACTAGATACTGTTTTATTCTTATGATGATGATTGTCTGGCTCAATTTCCTTAATCCTGAGGAGCCCCATGTCCTAGGGCTGAGCAAGAGGATGCCACTAACCATTTTTCATGTTAACAATCTGCAGGTGGTGAAGAGTCCATGACGAGTTCTTTCTGTGTCAGTGCCTTTCTGTGAGAAACATGCACCTCCTTTCCAGACAGATTTTGGGGTTTACTTTTGAGCTTCTGGTCATCTTTGTTCCTCTGCTGGAGTGGAGAGCCTGCCTCTAGCTCACATCTTCTGCTCATGGGAAAAAAATACCAAAGATGGATTGTGCAAGAGTCAAGGACGTCCTAAGCTGCCACTCATACCATGTTAGCATATTTGAAAGCCAGAGAGGAACTAATCCTACACAAATAACCCACTCTGTATTTGAACTCATTTATACTCCTGGCCTCCACATCATCCTCTAACAAGAATTTTACCATCTCTGTGACATGTAAAATGAATTTACTTTTGTTTGCAGTGAAGTTGCTGCCTGAGCTCACCGCTGTTTTCTTCAGATTAGGTAGAAGAAATCGAACACCTCAAGTTCATTCACTTCAAAGCAAGATCCCCAGGCTCTCGAGTGAGATTTTTTTTTTTGTACCGCTTTTCTAAATCCTTTCCCATTTTTCCACATCCTTTTTCAAAATATGGACACATTCCAGTAACTTGTGCTGTAAACAGAGGTAACACAATCTGTTCACTCTGAGATCCCATTTTATACAGCATGTTATCATCTATCTCCCTCCCTGGAGTCTTGTCTTCCCAGGATACTGTATTCTGTTCTGGAAGTGTGATCCACATACTTTGTTCCTCAACACAGAACCTTATGTTTGAATTCTAAGTGTGACTTTACATGGGGTCTTAGGAGGCAGTGGCTTCCCATTAACCTTGCCAAATATATATGCTCCATGCCAGAAGAGACAGTCCCACCTGCAGAGCTCTGAAGCCCTCCTAACCATGTTTTGGCAGTGTAAGACATCCATGGGCATTTGGATGTTGAACAAGTCCTGTGGCAGCCTCGCACTGGAAGCTCACATAGTCTGAATTTCTAGGACACTTTCATCTCCTCAGCAAAGAGTCTGAAGTATTTACACAGGACACAAAAGCATTAGCTGCTTTATCTTCTACTCTCTCACATGCCGCGCAGCTAAAGAGAGTCCTTTGGTCTTTTGTGGCTTTCAGAGAAGAACCTGGCAGAGAAACCTGTTACAGTGGAAAGGACACTGCTCAGCGTGTGCTCTTCCTGGAGAATGGGATCTGATGTCTGCAAACAGCAACTTCTTAAAACCAGGAAAAATTATAAATGGCACCAAAAAAAACCCCCTACAAAAACAAACAAAACCCCCAACCGACCAAACAAAAACCAAAAAACAACAAACAAAACCAACAAAACCAAACCAAAACAAACAACAACCCCCAAAAAACCAAATCAAGCTTAAACCCATGTTTACTCCATGTCACCTCAATTGAACCCCAGTGACCTGGCAGACCTTCCTAATATTTAGTTTGCTCTCCATTTTGGGAACCCAGATCTCTCCCAGCCCTCATCATGACACAGGAGACCCCACTCCTCCTTGGGAATTTTAAAAGCCATTTATAGTTCCAACTCTTTGGCCCCAGCCTCCTTTGAGGGTGAATAAGGGTCAGCCCTTATACCTAGAAAGCCTGTTGTGTGTGCCAGTCATCTTCCAGCATGGTGAGAACAGGGGTACTCCAGAGCCAGCGAGGTCTCTTTGCAGTGCTAAAGGCAAGAGCACAGCAAGCAGTGATTATCCGCAATTGGAGGTGTTCAGGGTTCACCTGGGCCAGGCCCTGAGCAACCCAGCCTAGTCTGAGAATCACCCTGCTGCGAGCAGAGGGGGTGGGGTGGAGACCCAGAGGTGCCTTCCCACCTGAATCTTCCTACAATGCTGTGATTTACAGGTAGGTTTATTTGGATTTTTTGGGGGTTTTTTTTGGTTGGGTTTTTTTTTTTTATTTTTTTACAGGTAGGTTTATTTGGTTTTGTGGGGCTTTTTCTTAGTGGGGCTGTAGAAGATATCTTACAGAAGAAGTATAAAGGGTGCTGCCTGCCATGAGGTGCCAAGTGGAGAGGAAATTGGAAAAACAGCTCACCTGCCAGCACCCTCTGAATTGCAGTCTGGCACACGGTCCTGTTAACCCAGCACAGATGCGTAGTGTCGCCGAGAGGGGCAATCCCATCCTCCCTTTCATCTCTCCTGCTGCCTCTCTTTTGTCAACACTGATGAGCAGCAGAGAATTGATCCAGCTGAAAACTAAACTATAAAGGAATAAATCTATTTTGATTTACAATGAGCCCTTTCAGTTTAAAAATGCACCATCTCCTTCCCTAGCAATTTTTTGTTCAGAGCAAAGTGGCTGGGGATCACCAAATCAGAGGCTTTATTCTCTTCAGGACTATTCTGGAGCACTGCTGTGCTCTTCCTTGCTGTGTCATCACCCACAGCAACCTTCCCTGTGGCTGTACTCTTCTGCAAATGATTTCTCATAGCATCACATGCTCCTTTAGTTACCCTACACTTTTTCATATCTAGCTTTCCCACTAAGAAAGAAACAATATATTCACTATTTACTAAGTATTTTTCTGCAGCTTCCAGAGATCCAGTGCACCACGAGACACGGGCTCCTGTTCTCCTGCCATGATGCACCATGAAAACACAGCACATGGATCAGATCTACTTTTCACAGCTCCTGAGGACACATGCAACTAGACCTAGAGCCAGACCCCTCCATACCCTGAACAACAGCATCTGAGACATGACCAAGGTGCCTCTTCTGAGTTGGAGAGACCCATGGTACTGCCCAGAGTAGGAGACAGAAAGGATTTGAGCCCCAGGATTAGAAGGCACATCCTTTTGTGGTAATTTTTTCCCTGAGAGGATTCTGTACTGTCAGTTGAGAGAAACAGCAGCAATGGGGATATGAGCCTGAAATATGTGGATCAATCTTTCTCTCTTGGCATCAGGAGAAATATTATTGTTCCCCCAGATCTGCCGCTGGGTCTCAAGACCAGCAGACACAACCCACATCTGTCCTGGAGGTCCCACGGGCCAAAAAATCTCCAGGAAAAGCACTCGTATCGTCTCCCTGCAAAAATGTGAAGGGACCGAAAACCAAAGAAGCCACACCTAAGAAGGGTTTTTTTTGCAGCCTGTTGGGGGAATCTGGGTGGCCTGGTTTCACTACATATCCAGCATCAGCCTCACAGCCTGTCCTGACACCATCTTGCCACCACAACGTGTTGAGCTCTGGGGTACCTCTTTGCTCTTGAGAAAATCCACTGCAGCCCTGGGATGTTTGGGAGGCTATTGCATATTTTTCCATTGGATTAAAAACCTGAATGCTGCAATGAGAGGTGAGTCAAAATGTTACCTAGCCTGCTGCATGGATTTTTGTTGTTAATCCACCTCACCCTCTGTGTTGCAAAACACAGGGGCTGTGGCATCAAAGACATCACTTAACTAGATACTGGCCAAGGTACTGATAAGCCATCACCATCTCCACAGTTAGTTTTGGATTACCGAAGGGGATCCTGCAGCATCCCATCTTCCCTGCAGGAAGGATCTTTTGAAAGAGAATAGTTACACACTTCTCCACAGTGAATGCTGGCCAGATACAAGTTGCCAGCTGCCAAATATGTCCATGAATGCTGCAGATTCTCTTCAGTAATTAGATCACCAGGGTTTTTTTAGCAGAAGTGCAGCCCACGGCTTCAGTCAGCATCCCCCAGTGGTGTTCCTGACTTTCTAATTCAGGTTTCTCTGGGATATTTAGCTGTCTGCTGAGGAATGTCATGCAAAGGGTGCTCACCTTTTAGCACTGTAGAAAGAGACTGCAGATTTGTCCAAAAACCCCATGAAGCTATGCATTCCTAAAGGTGTTCTTGTGGGATTCTGAGAAGCAGGCCCCTGCTAGACTCTCTTCAGCACCATATCAGAGACCTGTGGTGACTCAGGCACTGCCCATCCAGCAAACCCTCTAAAAAGAGCCTCTTCAGAAAAGCTTCCCAGTCAGGCCTCCAGTCGCTCTTCCTGCTCCAAGGACTTCTGCAGGGGCACATTTTGGTTTCTGATCTGCTGAGTGATGTGGACTTTCTCCTTTCCAATCCTCTTCTCCTCACCCCTTTTTGGGACCCGTCACCTCAGGTGAATGGGTCACTCTGACTTGTGGTGTACTCAGGCCCATGGGGGATAATTTGCAGCTTCCAGGCATCACGGAGGGACAGAAAAATGTCTGGAGCAGGCACTTCCTCCCTCAAAAAAGGAAGCTTGTACCCACCCTCAACTAAATTTCATACACAGAATGCATCTCAGGTTGGTGCCTTGGTAGAAACCACCATGGCCTTCTGTGTGGATAGAGTGGCTTGTATCCCTCTACCCCAGGGGTGCTATTTCGATGTGTTTCCCCACTGTGCATTTCACACAAAGCCTGCCAAGACGTGGGCACTGCCTCTTTCTGCTTCAGTGTTCTGCTGCCTGACCCCGCTGCAGCAATGTGGTGTTGGTTTGGGAACCACTACATTTGTCCCCAGTGCCCAGAGAGGGGCAGCTCCACTCCTTCCCCTCTGCAGCTGACCTTAGGTCTCTTTTAGCTCCCTAAGCTTCCCAGTCAGTGCCAGAAGTCTTGCAGTTTATCCCAGTCTGATCCCTGGAAACCCTGCTGCCTGTGCAGGTGCTTGTTGAGTACCAACCTGCCCAGCAGCTCTTGCTCACACCACATCCCTGCCAGACTTTCCCTTCTGTTTCCCCAGGTGTGGCTGCTTTTTGTTTACAGTCCCTTGCCGTGGAGTTATTAGTTATCTCTTATTAGTAACTTGTTTTTGCTTGCTGTGTTTGCTTTTGCGCTGGGCAAACAGCAGTCAGGACGTTTTTTACATGAGGTCCTTCTGTCGAGCAGTCTAACTCAGGAACACCCAGACCAGCTGATAACCCAGGCTACAAGCCACGGTGTGGTTTCTTAGATCAGCTATAGTCTGCAAATAAATTCTGGAGCACCTCAGAAAGTCAGCATAAAGCAGAAGATTGTGACCAGCTTCAGACTTGATGCTGCAAGGACCAAAATGTGGAAGTGGAATCTCTCAGAGAAAAACTTGGTATCACAAAAATCTGGAAACACAACAAAAAATTCCTTCAGCAACACTAACTCAATGATACTGCAGAACCGTGTTTTCTATTCCTATTTTTCTTGATAAGGGTAGTTTGCATCTGTAAGATGTGCCAGGACAGACAAAGCGATGTATTGAGGTTGTGCATAAGGTGTCTGCTGTGGGTGCGCCTGGAACCTGGCTTGAGCTACTGATGCCTGACCCAGCCAAAGGAGCATTTAGTCAGCTGGGCTCCTGTCTCCCTGCCCCTGGCCACTCCCTGTGGAGTTGCCTGTCATTTCCCACGGCTCTGCCAGAGTCTCACACGTGCCTGCCAGCCTCTCCGCCCAGAGGACCCACACAGGCGGTTCTGAGAAGACGTTCCCATGCTGATCTTTCTCCGGTCACTGTTATCTCTGCGCCGGGGTCCTGTTCTGGGAGATGACGAAAATGCTATTCGAGGGAGTCAGCATTTAAAGTGGGTCGTTGGGGGGAAACGTCACCGAGTCTTTGCTAAAGATAGCCTGGTGCTGAGTAAAACGGCGCCTCCAAAACCTTCATTTCACAACGTGCTCACTCAGCATAATAAGCCCTCGGCCCCAAGTGCCCCCCCCCCGTGCCAGGCAATGCCTGTCATTTTCCAGGGCTGCTCATCAGTCCCTTGGGACCGTGTCTCGGAAAGCGACAGCAGGATGGAAACACATCCTCTCCTTTGCTGGTCCTTACAAGAGACAAGCATTTCCCAGAATACAGATCCCACTACGGATGGTTTGGGGGGCAAGAGGGGGACAGTGCCAGGATGCCAAGGCTATGAGTGCCGGGAGGGTTGGAATGAAGGGGGAGAGCAGCAAGCTCGGTATGGCCCCTGAAAAGAGCCAGGAGAAGGGAGCAGAGGGTGCTGGACTGTGGAGTTGTACATGTCTCCCCACACAGTTCCAACGCCCTCCTCTCTCTCTCTTTCTCTCTCTTCTCGTCTTCACCCACACACTCACACCATTCTTGCGCTGCTGATTCAAGGGAAAGAGAGGTTGATGTTTTCTGCTTGAACTGGTCACCACAAACTGCTTTTCTTGAACAGGAGGAAAAAACACCTCCTGGCAACTGTCACAAATTCTCCCCCATCTTCACTTGTCTCTTTCTCTCTCATGCAATCCCCCGGGCTGTGTTGCACAGGAGGGCATGAAGGGTCACTACAGAGCAGTCCCTCTGGGGCATGGAGGTGCACAGAATTGCACCTGTACACCAGTCCCACTACTCTGGAGGCTGAAGAGCCAGGTGGGATGGAAGACCTGAGAGCTGTCCCTACAACAGAGGTCTGCTGAAGGGAAGCATAGCACTGGCTCTCTTTTATCCTCCACCTTCACCACACAGCTGAGGAAAACTAGAGAGCAAGCAAGAATTCCTTCTACAGTCAAGAAGCGGCCACTATGAGTCACCTCCCTTCTCTCAGCCTCAGAAAACGCCCAAGCCCTTGGTGGATGAGCCACTGAGGGGCTTGGGTGTCTGACACCCATCATGAAGGGCTGATAAGTTCAAAAGAGTCAGAGCCAGTGGGTTGCTGGAAACTGTGAACCACAACAATGGGGGTTCTCTGAGACAAAAAGGGAGGGACCCCAGGATGAGGCACATGAATGGAAATGTATTGCCCTGTGCAAAGGTTGGCAGCTGCATGGGGGCTAGGATGAGCCCCCTCAGCACATGAGCTCGAGTGGTTTCCCCAAGAGCTGCTGAAGCAGGAAGGTCCCTTCCTCACACCCCTCAGAGTGCCACAGCATGCGGCCCCTCTTTTCAGTGCTTGTTTTTTCTCTCTGGATGCTCCCCTCTGTCTCCTTGGACCACCTCAGTTGTGTCCCATACTAGCCCTGGACTCTAGATTGATGAGTAACATGTGTCTTGGTTGGAGCTTAGCACAGACACTTTCCTCATGCTGCCTGTGAACTGACCAACGAGAAAAAGCCAAGAAATCAGCACATTTGAAAGATTAAAGAAGGAAAAAACCCTATCATAACAAGAAAAACAACCAAAGAAAGAACAGCAGAAAAAAAGACCAACATGTTCTCAAAAGGCCTGAAAGAATTAGAGAGAATCTTAAGAGACGGGAAGATCAAACCAAAAAAGGTAAGAGATGAAAGAAAAACATGAAGGGTACTTGCTGGGAAGTGTCTTCTACACTTTTTCCACTGGCTATATAGAAGCGAAACTCGTAAGAAAAACAACAGCGACCCAAAGAATTTCCACTAAAAGATGCCTAGAGCAGTGTCTCTGGTCCCTCCCTCCTCTGCCCTCACGTGCCTCAGGCTCGCACTGGTTTCTTGGTCATGACGCATCTTCTTAGTGATAGGAGGAAATTTGCTGCCCACCTGCAATATAAAAGCATTTAGGGAAATGCTTTGATCAGAGAGAGAGAGAGCACGAGAGCAAGCACATCCCCTGACCCCTCTGTGCTCACCCACCCATTCCAACAACCTTCTTTGCCCATGCCTCATTTCTGCTGATCTCTTCAAGCTTTGGACCTCATTAAGCACAGAACTGAGTGAGAAGCAGCCCCTCTCCTGGATGCCACCATGAGACTGGTGTCCCTTGTGCTGTTCCTCACCTTCACTCTGATGCCTTTCACTGGTAAGAGGGGCTGAACATATTGGGAAGGGCAGAGTAGCTCCGTAATCTGAGTGTTACTTGATCCCTGGAAAGGCTGGAAGGGAGAATTTCTGCCCTTCCAACTCCACAGAAGGTGGCCATATATGCTGTATTCTAACCCACCCTGCCAATGATGGTATCCCCACCCCAGAGCAGGATAATATTGAGTCCCACTCTTTGTTCAACTCTCCATCTTGTTACAGCTGGCCACATCCTACCAGGATTGTTGGAGGGGAGAAGCAGGGAGCAGAAAGTGTGGGTCAGAGAGGGGAGTTCAGCTGTGCTGCCCTGCCACTTGAGCCCCAGAAAGACGAAGGAGAGTTCAAAGCAGCTGCCTGACAAGATATCTGTGGTGTGGAGGCGGCATGGGGGAAGGTATGCCAGGGCTAAAAGAGATACGAGTGCTTCTGGGGGAATGGGAGGGTTGGAGGCCCTTTCAGCCCCTTTTCTCCTTCCCCATATTCCCTTCTTCCTGTGCCCTCCCTTGATGTCATGTTTTCTTCTGGCATGAGCCACTTACTTGTCCTGCTTCCAGTGTGCACCAGGAGCCACACGTGGTGCTGGAAGCTGGGTACTCGGGCCTCCAGAAGACAGCACTGCACATGAAGCCCCGGGTGTCACTCCAGGACTCTGCCTTGTGCAATGGCAATTTCTCCCTGCAGATCGTCCCCGTCCGCAGTGAGGACGCTGGGCTGTATGAGGCACAGGTGAAATACAGGACAGAGGTCCACAGCTGCCACCTGGAGCTGGGGGTGATCACAGGTAGGAGAGGATGGGAAACCTGGAGAATGTTGATTTTAGGACTGGGGAGGTTGTAAAGGTGGGATAGGGTGGGGATGCTGCGTTTGGCAGGGCAGGTGAGAGTACAGGCAGACCCTCTGGAAAGTGCAGTTTCCTGCTGTCTGCCCTCAGCTCTGAAGGGAGAGCTGCCTGAGGGATAATGTTAGGACAGCACAGCACAAAGGGCTGGTTTGGTAGCTCCCCTATGCCCTTGGCTCACGCTGCAACTCAAAACCTTCTTTTTGCAGTAACCCTCAGCCCACCCAGTCCTGTGATAGAAAATGAGCTGCTCTTGATGAGCTGCAACTCCAGCCACCAGGCCAGCCTTGTGGAGACCTGCTGGTTCCACAACAAGCACCCTGGCCCCCCCTCCAGGACCTTCTGCTCCTTGTCCAGGACTCTCTCCATCCTCCATCCAGCCATGAGTGATGAGGGCTCCTGGCGCTGCCAGCTTCGGTACTCTGACAACGAGATAATTTCTGCCACATTCAACCTGCAAATTCTAGGTGAGCTCAACCTCTGTGTTGATACCCCAACATCCCCAAGCTGATCCCTTTGATGCGATTGACTAACCCTAGTGGCTCCGGCTTCCCAGCTCCCACCTTGTCCTCACTTCCCGGGTCAGTCACCTGTCTGAGGAGCTCTTTCCAGGCACCACTGCACACTGTCTTCTTTCCCTGGCTCAGGTTTTGACGGCCCAACCAACCCAGTGGTCTATGCCGCAGCTGGCTCTGCAGCCGATCTACCGTGCACTCTGAGCTACCATCCCAGTGCCTTTGGGATGAGTGTGGTGGCAGCCCACTGGAGCCACCTTGCAGGAGGACATTTGCAAGACTGGGGCATCTCCCAGAGTCTGAGCAGCAGAAGCTTCCCCCTGCATCTCCCCATGGTGGGGCCAGGCGATGCAGGGCAGTACCGCTGCACTGTCTCTGTGGGACACAGAACAGTCAGGAGGAACGTGACCTTGGCTGTGGTTACAGGTGAGAGGAGGGACTGGGAGGTACTTCACCCCTCCAGGGTCCCCCAGTGCGGATAAACCTCCCTACCAGTCAGTGCAATGGTCATGGGTTCCCACCCCAGGGCAGGAAACAAGATCTCTGTTCAGGGCATTGCACTGCATTGGGCTCTGCTGGAATCAAGGCTTTTCCTAGGTGACTTGATTATTCCTCTTAAGAAGGAGAAAGACAAAGAAAATAATTTAGAGGAAGTAATAAAGAAGAGATGCAATAGAAGATGGATGGATGAGGAAGAGATGTGGACATGCCTGTAGTCATTCCTGAGGTTACTTTTTTCCTTTGCCACAGTGACTCCGAGCATCCAAGGACCGGTTTCTGAAGGGAATCGTTTGCTGCTTATCTGCAGCCTCACCCACTCCCAGGGACATGAGCGTTTCCAGTGGACGCACCTTGACTCAGCCCCCACTAAGAGCAAGCTGGCTGTGACTTCTCCCCGTAACTTGGTGGGCCACAGTTCCTGGATGGGACCTACCTTGGAAATACCCCAAGTGTCACAAAAGGACATGGGCACCTGGGAATGCAGTGTGCATGGCCCAGAAGGCAGACTGGGAGCCGTGGAGTATGACCTGCAGATCACAGGTACTGTCCCCCATGGGTCTGCAAACAACCTCTTCTTTGCACCCTACTTAGCTCTCTGGTGCCCTTTCCTCTCTCAGCCTCATCCTGGCCTTCTCCCCTTGGACCACTGGGATCCCATCTTCTTGTCATCCTCTCTTAGCTTTCACCAGTTCCTCATGCTGGTCCTTCGAGTTCCCCACACTCTTTCCTATTTTGCCTGTTGTTGTGCAGTCCCACCCTTTCCTTGGTGCAAAATGAACTTTACCCTCCCTTGCTAACTGTGGTTCCTCCTCACAGGTGCCCAGGTCTCCAGCGCTCCCTCTATCTTAAGTGGGCAGGTTACTTTTGGGCTCACACTCACCCTCTTCTTCCTGCTTGCTGTTTGTGCTGTGGCTCTGGCCCTACAAAAAAGGGTAAGTGTCCATCACCCCATTTCTGTTCTTCTTCCTGTACGTCCACCCTTATTTGACCTTCCCCAGATTACCCCAGAGACGGCAGTGAAAGGTCCTGGGGACACAGTGGCCAGAGGAGGTATGGGGATGGAGCAACCTGCTGATGGTGTCATGGACACAAAGGGAAAGCTGTACCCTGGGCTTTGGCAGGTCTGGCTAACCATGGCATTCCTCTGTGGGCAGGTCAGACACCTCACAGAAGGAAGAAAACCTCCAAAGGGACAATCACAGCCCAGCTTTGAAAAGCTTCATGTTTTTTCCCCCAGAGATCAAGCCTTGCTGTAGTAGAGGAGGGCTAATTGCCAGGCTTTTGTAGATGTCCTCTCGCTCATTTCTTAGCTGGGTGCTTTCATGTAACCATCTCCTATTTTGTATCAATGCCTTCTTGTGCCCAGACGCCAATATTGTTGCAGGGCTGTTGTTTCTGGCTCAGCCCTCACACCTCAGCTCTCAGCTTCTGGCAACTTAATGCCCTTCATTTGCTCAGCTTGTTCCAGTATCTTGTCCTCTGAAAACTCTACCTTGTACCTTGCCTTTGTGATTCCCTAGGACCAGGACAGGACTAATCCTTCCCCAGCACGTCACTGGAAAAAAATATGCAAACAAGTCAGACTGTTTCTCTGCAGTTTTCATATTATCGCTCTGCAAATTCATTACATGGCAAAATCGCCCTCCAGGGTTTCGTTTTGCAGACAAGGGACACTTTTTGGGAGTAGCTGTGATGCAGCTGCCTCCTACTTAGCCTCATGGAAAGGGCCCACAGTGACAATTCTAGTGGGGAAGGGGCTCGGCGACCAGAGTGAGATAAATTTGGAAGAGCTTACGCTGGTGAAAGAGCTGGGAGCCTTGAAACTGCCTTGAGCTGAGATGAGAGATGTGACAAAATTGGTGAAAAGTCGTAGCAAGTCCCAGTGGCTGGAGACTGAAGGCAGGCAGCATCACAAAAGAAGCAAGGTGGAAATTTTTAAAAAACCACTGTGGGTAGTGCAAGAGCAGCTCGTGACAGATTCTTCGTCATCCATCCTTAATCAGCACTGATGGTAAAGGATAATATGAGGCAGAAATTTACAGTTTCTGTGTGACTGTCTAAAGTGTGCAAGTTTGGGACAAGGTGATCAGAACCAACCTTTCTGGCCCAAAACCTTGGACTGGAACTCCTTGACAGTGTACCTGTAAAGCCCCAGCTAGCAGGAAATAGGATACCTGGGTGTCCAGCTGTTCGCTTACACAGCTCTCATCCCGCCAAGATATTCACCACCCCAAAGCATTTGCATGTGCCCCCACGGCCCTGCTGTGCTGAGCAAGCCAGGCTCCCGTGTTGCAGCACAGGTCTTCTATCCATGAGCGTTCCTCGACCGGCTCTGGATGGCCCTGCTTTAGCAGGGGGGTTGGACTGGATCATCTCCAAAGGTCCTTCCAACCCCAGCCACCCTCTGATTCTCTGATTCTGTGATTCACGCCCTTCTCTGCACAGACTCCCCGCTGGGCTTGTCCTCTGCCAGAGTGCAGATGAGGTGCCTCGAGCAGATATCAGCTCTTCTCTGGTTCTCTCCCTCTCTCTGCTGGCATACTCTGAGATTGCATTTGCTGTTCCTGCGCTGGTTGGAAACGATGCTCCCTGCAGTGTATCAGGCACACCCGACGGGCTGTTGCCCACACATTAGGAATTCCTACTCTAATTCCTTGATCCTATCAATGTCTGATCGGTACTGTTGCATTTCATTGATCCCGTCATTCAGGTTAGTGCGCCCTTCTCCTAAAATATCTGTGTCTTGCTTGATATTCTCATCCTCTTTCTTCCAAATGAGGCTCCTCTACTTTATCAGCTGCCTAACTCATTAGCATTTTCACACTCTGTGGCAATAATGATTGGTCTTTGAAGACTCTTGCTTTTCATTTCCCTTCAGCCTGGCAGAAACCTGTCAGCAAGACCCCAGTCCCTTCCTCTTAGCTGAGATCATACCTACCATGACATTCTCTAACTAATCTCATCCTTTTTGCCGTGCTGTCTGTGTGTAGCCCTATACTGCTATCAGGAGCCCTGAGATCTACCTCTTTTTCACTGTCTAGAAAGTCACTTGTGATAGCGGTTCTGTCTTTAATTTGTTCTTACCTCATTTTGCACAAACCTTCATGCCTTTATTACCTCTCTCTGAAAAGGTGTTTTAAAATCTTACATACCATCAAATCTGCCCGTGGACTGGTCATTGCCCAGATCAGTCTTTGCTCTCCCTTAGGCATGTCCTGTCTTTGTTATTCCTTATGTCCATGACACTACAGAGGAGGATCGTGTTGAGCCAGCCTTCCCCAGAAGAAATTGCCTGTCTCAGAGAGTGTCTTCTTCCCTGGCTCTGGGAGGGAATGGGAGCCTTGTGTCTGCAAGCAGTAGGACTGTCTTGCATGGCAGTGAGAAGCCCAGACTCATGCCATTCAGTCTCTCTCCCATGTCTGATATAGCCTCTTGCTTCCCTTTCAGGCACGGACTCCCGCCTTCCCGGCACTGGAAGGGATGTCTGCAGTCAATGTGCCGTGGAAGTCCATGGAGGAAAACCAGAAAGGGAAGATCCAGCAAACTGAGTGCTGATGGAAGCAGGGGCATCGGGGCTAGTCTGTGTGGGAGGATGAAACTCTGTGTGCCATGCAGAGAGAGATGGGCACCATGCAGACCTCTCAGGAGGGCCTAGGGATGGCATGAGCAAGGCAGGGGACCTTGGGAGCTCTGTACCTGCAGAGGGACTGGAAGCTGCAGCCAGGGCAAGGCAGACTCACCACTGCAGTCAGGTGGCCAGCAGCAGAGATGCTTTGGAGCTATTGGGACTATTACAGCCAGTAGCTACTGCCTGCTTCCATGCCACATCTCTGTCCCACTCTTTGCCCCTCCTTCATGGCCTCTCTCTCAGGCTTTCTCTAATGGAACATTTGGATGCAGGACATTGCTGGAATCCATCTCCCCTGCAGTCTGACAATGTTTTTTTCCCCATGCTCACTCTCTTCTCCTCTCCATCTCCCTGCACTGCCCTGCTCACTGCCCTGTTGCACATTTTGAGCATTTTAACTTATTAGAAACTTATTTTAGAATTTCAAATAAATTCATGTGGCAAAAAAACTCACTGACCCCTGTGTGTGCTTGTGGAGGATCATGCCTATTTGATGGAGCTGGGTGTACCTCTGCCTGTGTGAAGCCATTTCTAAGGCTTTTGCTGCCTTCTCTTTCTCTTTCAGTTCTGTTTCACTGAAGTTGCCAGTTTGTTTCTGACATTTTCAGAGTCGGGAAGGGGAAATTAAATGCCAGAAGGAAGAATCACAGGTTCAGTCTCTCCTTTTTGCTGCATTTCAGAACCTTCTTTTATTTTTCTCTCGCATCTGACCATCCTTGTTCATTCATTCATTTATTCCTTTAGTCCTCACATTTTCCTGAAAGATCTACAAGTGGTACTATGGCTCTTTGTCACTGTCTTCCTGCTAAGGATGTACTTAGCAATGTACGCTTGAGTCTGCCAGGCCTTACCTTTCAAGACCTTCAATGTGTTTAGGTTTCATGTAGTCAGAGAATGCTCTTCACATCCCCTCTGAACAGCCCTGGAGGACTGTGGTGCTGCTCTTGAACAGCCATTGAATGTCACCCCAGAAGAAACACTTATTAATAACAAGAGCCACACGTGTGATTTCTCCCATATGGGTCCCCAGGCTGTGGCTGCTCTGTGTTCAGGATGGAAGATTCTCTTGACTTGAGAGAAGGTCACCACAGCCAGGCCAGCTTTTCATTATTTCAGCAGGCACATGAACAGACCTTCTTGCTGTGTGGCTCTCACCTTCCCCCCCCAAAAGGTTCAGGCACTCAAGTAGTGAATCCACTCAGGTATTCTTTAACAGTAGGTAGTGCAGCAATGCCCAAAAGTCACAACCAGCTCACTCCAGGGAGCATGCCTGGACTCCACAGCTTTTAGCTACTCAGCTATCCATGCATTTTACTGAAAATGACACCCCTTTCTCCACTGAATCCTAGAGAAGTGCAGCAGAGCTGTGAGGCAGACTTGTCTGCTTCAACCATCCCATGCAATTTTAGGCAGATCCAGGAGCAGAACCAACATAAGGCGAGACAGTCCAGCATAGTACCACCACCTTCCTCGGCAAATGATAATGCTGCAATTCTTTTTCAGGTGGGAGTGATCTGTCTAGCTCAATCACCTCTCTCTGCCAGATGCTTTGGAGGCAGAGAAAAGGTTGGTTAACCCCCATGAGGCTGAGGGGCAATCCAATATCCATCAGGATGACATAATATTCTCTCAGTGCCTGACAGTGGTTTGCTCTCTCTTCTCACGCACAATGGGATGCTCTCTCCTCCTGTGGGTAACAGTTTCAGCACTGCCTGTTACCAGCCTGGATGTTCTTATTGCTCAGATGTGTGCCTGGTCTGTCTTTAAACCTCCCTGTTTCCTTGTATTCTCTGAGTTCCTCTGGCAAACAGTCCTTGGATCTGCTTGTTCACTGTGTGAAAATGGTTCCTCTCTCGGTTTCGAACTGAAAGCTTTCCACTTTCACTGCTTTCTTTTCTCCCATCACAAAGGCTGGGAAAAGAGGGACTCCCAAATCTATCATAACGTGGATGGCCATTATTTTACCACGTTTTATCACGTCCCCTTTTTTCTTATTTCCGCATCCCCTCCTGAGTCATTGTCTTTCAGGTACAAATCCCAGATTTTGGGACTTTCTCTCTGACATGTTGCACAGGCCCATCTCTATGCATGGTCAGCTCTGCTTGGGTCCTTTGCTCTGGAAGAGGAGGCAGCAGCCCAGCAGGGGAGCAGTGCTGGTTTACACAGAGACACAGAGCCTTTCTCTGCATTACTTCCATCCAGCCCTTCAGTGTTCTTTCTGCTCCTCTGAAAGAAGTTCAACAACACTGAGCTTGTACCCAGCTGTTCACTGTGTCTGCCGTGATAGGCAGATGCCTGACATGATGCAGTTACAGTGAGCAAAAGCCTGGAAGTGTTTATGCAGTTTAGATTTTCCTTCCTAGAAACCATTCTTATATGTAGGAAAATATTTCCAAATCAAGATGGCACAAGGCAAATTGGTAGAGATGAGGTGAAAGGACCAAGAGTCTATACAATAAAGCAAACAAATCTGGAAACCCGTTTCAAGTGGAGTCGATAAACAGAAACAGGAAATAAAGCAAATGACATATGAAGGAAAGAGACCTGACACTTTTCCAGAAGGTTACAGCTACAGGGGCAAAACTCAGATAAATAATTGCAACATACTAGAATGTGGTGGTTTGACCCTGGCTGGGTCCAACCACTGAAACTGTTCCATCACTCCTTTCTCTAACTGGATGGGAGACAGAAAGTACAGCAAGAGGCTCATTGGTCCAGATAAGGACAGGGAGAGATCACTCACTGATTATCATCACGTCTTGCCATGGGGAAATTATTTGAATTTATTACCAATCAAATCGAATCAAAGCAGGATATTTAGAAAATAAACTCAAATCTTAAAAGACCTCCATCCCACCCTCCATTCTTGTAAGGCCCCCAATTTTCTCTACTTTCTTCCCCACAGCAGCACAGGGGGACAGAAAATGGGGGTTGCACTCAGTTCATCATGTGTTATCTCTGCCACATCTTCCTCCTCAGAGAAAGGACTCCTCACACGCTGCCCTGCTCCAGTGTGAGGTCCCTCCATGAACTTCACCAATTTGAGTCCATCCCATAGGCTGCAGTTTTTCACAAACTGCTCCAGCATGGGTCCCCTCTGGCGTCACAAGTCCCACCTGCAGCATGGGCTCTATTCCCCACGGGGTCACAGGTCCTGCCAGGACTCTGCTCCAGTGTGGGATTCCCATGGGGTCACAGACTCCCATCAGGCATCCACCTGCTCTGGGGTCTTCCACGGGCTGCGGGTGGATCTCTGCTCCCCCATGGACCTCCATGGGCTGCAGGAGGGTATCCTCCCTCACCATGGTCTGCACCACGGGCTGCAGGGGAATCTTTGCTCTGGCACCTGGATGGGGCACCTCCTGCCCTTCCTTCTGCACTGAGCTTGGCATCTGCAGGGCTGTTCCTACCACATCCTCACTCCTCTTTCTGGCTGCAGTTGATCATTTTTTTTCATCTCACTTAACCGTGTTATCCCAGAGGCTCTACCACCATCACTGATGGCTCAGCCTTGGCCATCAGTGTCTTGGAGCCAGCTCGTATGGGCTGTATCAGACATGGGGGAAGCTTCTGGCAGCTTCTCACAGAAACCAACTCTGTAGCTCCCCAGCTACCTAGACCTTGACGTGAAAACTCATTGCACAGTGGATGAAAATTTAAAAAACAACACAGGAAATCCAGTGGATTCCCTTTTAGCAGAGACGAGGGCTTAAGGAATACAAAGTAAGTGTTATGCATGCGAATTCCTTTGAGTAGGACTTCACCAAAAGGAATAGGAAGACAATCTTTAATCCCAAACTAATCTTTTTTTGGTAAGAAAGATCAGCATCATTAGAAAAAATCATAACTAGGTCCAGATGTTCTGCAACCCAGACTTCTGAGGGATTTACAGTGAGAGGCTAAGTGCTAGCAAATAGCATAATCTGACAAAAGAGCAACACAAAAAGTACATCTATTGTGGTATTTGTGCATTCTGGGTAGCCTTTTAAAAGCAATAAAATGTTAAAACCAGATCTCAAGTTATGTAGGCTACTAAGGCACACTGAGTTTTATATTTGCTTGTCAAATGTTTGGGAAAAATATCAGCACCAATCCTGCAAAAAAATCCCATGACTTGGTACTCTTCTTCTATTTCTTCAACACTTTGATGAATAAACCCAAAATATGTAGGGTTTTACTTTTGCCTTCTAAAGGCAAAACCATCAAACCAATCTCCTTACTGGAATGCTGTTGCTGTGGGTAGTGCATCTTGTGCCTCCCACTAAGTTCCAAAGCATCTGGGACTGTCATTTCATAGTTGTGGATTCCATCATACTCAAGAATTTTTCTCCTAGGTTTCCATCCCTCTGCCCTGCCAGTTCAATGCGATTCCCTCCAAAAGCTGTCATATGGTGTGCTCTGAAAAGGGTGTCACTCCCAGCTGAACTGATGGGTCTCATGGCAGGAGGGCATGGGGCACTCCTGGTGCCCAGAAACACACGAAGTCACACACAGGGGCAGATTTTGCAAGGGTTTGGTAATTCTCATGCTTAGTGAGATTTCTCATGGTCATCTTCTTTTACAAGCACTGTGTGTCTCTTTTCTTGTCACCAGGTTAGCATTCCCCTTTTTGGTATGTCCAGGTTTTGGACCTAGGAGGACATGCCAGCAAACTCCCTAACAAGCTTTGGGAGCTGTCAGGAGCTCAGCGAGGACCCTCTGCTCACTCCACAGCCCTTCAAAATCCTAAATTAGATATTAGGAAGAAATTCTTTACTGTAAGGGTGATGAGGCACTGGCACAGGTTGCCCAGAGAAGTGGTGGATGCCCTACCCCTGGAAGTGTTCCGGGCCAGGTTGGATCCTGGTCTATTGGAAGGTGTTCCTGCCCATGGCAGGATGTTGGACTGGATGATCTTTCAGGTTCCTTCCCACACAAACCTCGCCGTGACTCCGTGACCTCCCGCGGCCGGCAGAGCTCTGCGGGGACCCCGGGCGGGGCCGCGGCCGCCGCTCCGCGCTCCCTCCCGCTCCTCGTCCCGAGCCAATGCCGCCATCTAGTGCACTGTGCGGCTGGAATCCGTGCTGGGGAAACACCTCCAGCTGCGCAGCAAAACGATTACTGCCACCAGCCTCTCCCCCTTGCTTTTGCCAAGGCCAGTAGTAGTGAGAGAGTAAGCAATATGCATCCCATATAGGTCCCGAAAAGCTCCCCCAGCCGCCTCCCTCCTGCCTGTTGCATTTCTTACGTCCTTAACATGGGATTGATTTTGGTCAGGCTCGCTTTAGCCCCTGTCACTTTCGGTGATACATTTCTGCAGGTAGTGTGATTCCTCTGTCCAGGAGCCTCCGAGCAGTCCCTGATTTCCCAGCACACCTGGCTAGTCACGCCCCATCAGGCTTCATCCTGCCTGACTAAATACAGAGGACCCCTTGCTCATGAAGAACCTCTCTGGAGGGTTCCTGATTTTCCACCGTGATCAGCAAATGAACCTTTATGGTATCTGCTTAGAGAATCCTTTCTTCTTAATTCAGGCTTCCAAGTGCCTGCAGAGAGATATCTCTCCCCAGTTTCCCCCCTTTCTGAGGAACACAGCGGTGCTGGGGCAAACGACTAGGCCCTCTCAGCAGCCAGTTTCTTGTTTTGAGCTCCCACACCTAGCCTCAGAAATGCCACTCAAGAGGCTCACCAGGTGTCAGCAATTCTGTTGCAAAGAGAGCACTCCTGGCCTTTGAAGCCACTGGTAATTGGGTGCCTGAAGATCTGGTTTTTATGCTGTGTCAAACACCTGTCCTTCCTTCTCTCCAATACCACTGGGCAGTCACTAATTTTCCAACACATCTGGGTATCTTTCACCTATGAAACTACAGAGGCACACTCATAGCCCCCACCGATGTGCAGGGAACTTGGTTTTAAGGAGATGATGTCTGGAGGCAGCTTGGCTTTCCAGAGAAGCCAGTTAAACAGTCTTTCTCAACATCTGATTTCTGAGGCCCTTTTCTCCCTTTGTCTCTCACTTCCTTGGAGACAGCGTCTCTGCAGACTGTGACCATCACCCAGTGCAGCCTGGAAGCTTCTCCTCTCTGCTGAGAGGATCTGTTTCTCTCCAATCCGAGCTTGCAAAAATATTGCTGGTGATGGGATTAGAGCAAAGACAGCGCAGAGTGTCTCTGCAGGGGATAAAGCAGGGAAACATGACAGCCACTGATCTGTGGGGCAAGAGACGTGCGTGGTGCTCAGGCTGTTCTTGCTGTGCTGTGTGGTCAGTGTGTGATGCTGGATGAGCCCCCTTTCCCCAGGGGTGTACTACAGCAACTGTGTCCCAGAAAGGTGAGAACCAGGCTTGCAAAGAACTTAAAAAACAGTTAAATATTTATGAGGAACATTACATTCAGAAGAGAGACTGACTGGCTAATATTATTCATCCCTTCTGGATTCTGATGTTTAATTAATGCTTGCAAAGTGCTTTGAGATGCTTGGATGAAAGTGATACAAACACGTCACTGCACGCTGTGACCCTTGGTCCCAGAGGCACCTGTTCATTGCACAACTGTAGCAGCTCCAAGAGATGGATCCCCACCCTAGGGTGACAGTGGATCCAGAACAGGCATTCTCACAACGTGACAAGCCTGCAGCTTTGTCACCTCAGACCCACAGCCCTGCTTCTCCTTGCAACTCTATAGCAAGTTCAAGTGCATTTTGCAAGCTTTACCCCTTCAGGGAATGCTATTTCTGGTAGATATTTGCAGCGACATAAACCAACTGTTTAAAAACAAGCCAATGTTTCTGCATTACAGCGTGCTGGGGAGACAAAATGCAAGCCAGAATCTGTACAAACTGAAGTATCAGCTCATTGTCCCAGATCCCCAAGCACTGAGATGCCATGGCCTTACAATCCCAACCTGAGTTTTCTTAACTCTTTTTTTTTTCCCAGGACAGCCCATCTCTGGCAGCTGGGGACCAGAGAAGACATTTTTATTTGATGCGTGTGAGAGAGTTTTGAAGATGCTAATGTGATATGTCAGGTTCTTGCAGGAGAGCTGTGTCTCAGAAAAGGGCTTTCCCAAGTTCTGGACACTGGCAGAGTGCCCATCCCATCCCACCCCATCCCATCGTTTGTATCCCTCTCTGGGAAATTCCTGTCTTCCCATGCAGGTGACGGCCTCTCTGAAATAGGACATCATCTTTCTCCAAAGTCATAATCAGTGGAGAAGTTCTCATGCTGATCGTGGCTGTTCCTATCACAGCTGGTGGCACACTGTGAACTTCGCTGCTGTGGCTGTCTGTCCCTGCTCCCCCCAGATCCTGGTTGCATCTCACACCCCCATCCTCCAAAGGGGCAAGTCACTGCCAAAAGGAGAAGAGTGGGTGGCACAGAGATGAAATCTCAGCCATGTCTGGGGCTCAGTGGGTTTCCGCCACCTTGGCTGAGGCTGGGATTCAGAGAGAGAGAGACCAAATGTGGGTGGGAAACCACAAAAGCCCCCTCCTCCACCCTACAGAGAAGGGAAACAGCTGAGATTCAGTAGTGGTGCAGGTTGGTACAAGTTACTGAAGAGTAACCTTACACTGGGTTTACAGGGCAAGGTTTTGGTACTGGAGGGGCTGCATCAGTGGCTTCTGCGAGACGTGAGAAGGAGCTGGCCCCATGTCAGTCAGAGCCACCTCCAGACAGCCCCAAAGCAGACCCACTGCAGACCAAGGCTGAGCTCATCAGTGATGCTGGTGGCACCTTTGTGACAGTGTATTTAACAAAGGGTAAAAAGCTGTGCACAGCAGCTGTGGGAAACAGGAAGGACAATACATGGGAGAAACAGCCCTGCAGACACCAAGGTCAGGGGAGAAGGAGGGGCAAGAGGTGCTCCAGGTGCCAGAGCTGAGATTCCCCTGCAGCTCATGGAGAGCCTGCACTGGAGTCGGTTTTCTGGCAGGAGCTGTGTCCTGTGGAGGACCCACACTGGGTTCCTAGATGAGGTTATCTAGCACCCTGCCCAACCACACCTTGAAAGCCCCCAGCAATGGCAACTCTGCCACATCCCTGGGGAGGTTGTCCTGGTGACTGTTTTCGCTGTAAAAAAGTCTTTCTAACGTCAAGATGAAATGAAGAACTGCAGTCCATGGGAGGAACCCATATCAGAGCATTTCCTGAAGGACCCCATGATGGAGCAGAGGAACAGCATAAGCAGGAAGAAGCAGCAGAGATGAAGTGCTATGAACGGACCACTACTCCCATGATCTGCCCCATGTAACACTTTGGGGGAGGAAGGGGAGACAGAAGAGTCACGTGTGAAGGTTAGCCTGAGGAGAAAAGAAAAGATGTGAGAAGCTTTTTAAAGTTTAGGTTTTTTCTTGTGATGTTTTTGTTTTATTTTGGTTTGATTTTGTTTGGTTGCTTTTTTAATCTCTATTTTATCAATTTATTTGTTTTTAATTGGCCATAAATTAATAAAGCTTTCCCCAAGTTAAGTCAGTTTTGCCCATGACAGTAGCTGGGGAGAGATCTCCCCATCCTCGTCCTGACCTGAGAGGGTTTTTCACATCTTCTCCCTCTGCCTCGCTGAGAGGGAATGAGAGAGCAGCTGGGTGGGTGCTGACAGACAGCCAAGGAAAAGCCACCACTGCTATAAAGAAAATGTTTTCTCACCCTAAATCTCAGACATACTTCACAAACAGGTGTGGCTGGGGCATCAGCTCCTCAGAGGTGCCTCCTCTTAGTGGTGGTGCAGGAGACAGGCTGGGAAGTGGAGCTCAGATCAGTCTTACAGAGTGTGGGAGGCGTGGGCTGGGTCCAGATCTGCTGAGGTAACCTATTAGTTTGTGAGCTTTCCTCCTTAGTGGAGCAGAACCAGCTCCCAACCATTCATGTCTAAGTTTCAGCCCCGTCACGGCCCCCATCAGCTGCCCCATGGCCAATAGGCTCTCACTGTGGTGCACACTCATTCTCCCCACCGCCGCCATACACCGCCTTCCGCTCAGGTCCATTTCTGTTCACACCCAGAGTCGAAATCACGTGCCTTTGGAAAACCACCATCTGCCTAGAGAAGTCAGCAGATATCAGCAGAACCTGGACTGGCAGCCAGACCTTGCTGTTGCTCCGGCTGGAGAGGAGGAGACATCAAGGACAACCAAACGTCTGCTTGCTGAACATCAACTTGGTTCTTCCTTTGTCTCAGCTGTAGTTGGGTGAGATCAGTTACAGCAGGTGGCAAATACAAGGCTGAGAGAAACACAAGAAACACAGAGGCTGAGAGAAAAGAGGTAAGGAAACTTTCTTTTGCTAAGAGGCCGGCCTGTTTTCAGGTTTTTCAATGCTATGAACATTATTGCTCCACTCAAGTTGCTGTTTCGGCATGGATGGATTGGTTTTGCCCCTCTTAAAGGTCTCTTGTAAAACCATCTCAAACCTTTGACTTGATAATACTTCTGGCTGTGCAATTCTCCGAGGCCTTTTAATTTTAACTAAAAACTGTTTGTCTCCCTGGAATTTTCTCTGAAAGGGGCAGAAATAAGGGAAAAGCTCAACTTGCCTCAGAGCCTGGGGATCTCATGGATCCTTTAAACCTATATATAGGGAAATATGTCCTATATGAGGGCCTGTCGCTGGTGACTGCATATCCCCAAGGGCTGCAGAGGCATTGGGGAGCAGCCCTCTACCAGCTGCCACTTGCTGTCACCTTCTGCAAGTACCCTGCAGGAAGGGAAACTTTATTCTAAAAAAAGCCTGCAAAAATAGGAAGATGCCAGTCTCTAGATAAGTAAGGATGTCTACTTACATCTGTACGTGCTGAGACCAGAGGGGTCTGTTCTGCTAATCCAGGCTGACTGGCTCACTGCCTGACACTGGCTGCCAATGCAGTCTGATCCATTAGCTCAGGGCTGAGTGAGCAGGATTTCTTGGAAAAAGAGGGATCCTTTCAATTTCAGAACGACAGAAAAGAGATTTGCTTTCCCCTTCCATGGGCTGCTGCGCTGTTGAAAGCAGGAGTTTCATTTCTGGTTGAATTTTTCAACTTTCAGGTGGCGTATCCTACTCAGCCTCTGGTAGCTGCCTTAGATATTCCTCCACACAGTGCATGAAGGTTGAGTTCAGGTTACTTCTCAGTGTTCTCCACTATGAACCCAACAGTCCCTGGTGCAGGTTAGAATCACAGGATCACAGAATGGTTTGGGTTGGAAGGGACCTTTAAAGAACATCTCATTCCAACACCTCTGCCACAGGTAGGGACGCCTTCCACTACACCAGGTCGCTCAAAGCCCCATCCAACCTGGCCTTGAACACTTCCAGGGATGGAGCAGCCACAGCTTCTCTGGGCAACATGCTCCAGTGCCGCATCACTCTTTGTAAAAGATTTCTTCCTAACATTTGATCTAAACCTACCCTCTTTTAGTTTAAAACTGTTCCTCTTTCTCCTATCACTATCTGACTATATAAAAAGTCACTCTTCCTCTTTTTAATAAGATACCTTTAAGTACTAAAAGCCTGTGATGAGGTTTCCCGGACTTTTCCTTTGTCCTCCCCAGCGTCTCACAAACATGTCTGCCAAAGCTGCCTGCAGCTCAGAGGGCTCGGCTCATCCAAAGTGAGCATCCACCTCATCCCCACTAGCGGTTCTTGAGCACCCAGGGACAGGGCCCACCTGATCTGCCACAGCCTCATGTGGGGTCCCTGTATTCACCACAGCAAAGTTAAGGAGGGGCGATACCCAAATGTCATGCCAAGCACATACACGGCTTGGAAGGCTGATAAAGGAGCTGATTTCAGAGTGCATCACAGTGCCTTGATTAGTCACAGCTTCTGGTGGCTTTAGAAAGACAGGCCTTGGTTTCCCTTTAGGCCAGAAGGGAGCAGCCTGGGTTGTGAAGATGGAGCTACTTCTTGTGGCCTCCACATGGTCCCAGGTAGGTGACTGGGCACGGGGTACTTCATGGCTGAGGGGACCTCAGCTGGTGCTGACACAGTGACATCACTACCTGCCTTGTCCTGATGGTGGGACCTCTGTCAGGGAGGATCAGCTGCTTTCGCCTGTGTGACCCCATGGATCCTGCTCCAGCACTTCCCTCTCCCAGGAGCTCCAACGGGAGGGTGGCATCTGCTCTTGGATGAGCAGAGATGCTCAGGAGGAAATGGAGGCAGGGTCAAACAGTCCAGGGGACATTAGGGACTGTGAAATGATCTTCACTGCTGTCATAACTTTGCTCTCTGCTGACTATTTTCATTGCACTTGGTCTCTTACCCTGTCTGCTGCTCACCTGATGTTTGCTTTAACGTTAAGAAGTAAATTCAAAGAAATCACTATTTGGCAAAAGAACCAGGTCAGCTTGGTTTCAGATTTTTAAATTGAGGAGAGGTGAACCCCCTTAGCCCAGAGCCCCACAGCTGAGCATAACCCTTGAGCAGGGCAAGATGCAGCTGCGCCCCTGAGCCCTCGCCCGGCAGGCACCGCAAGGGGAAATGCCACAGCGGAAGCTGAGGTGTCGAGCCCTGGTGGGGAGGGAGGGCTGGGGGCCCCCAACCCCAACAGAACAAGCTGCTGCCAGATCAAAAGCACAGCCACAAACAAGAGCAAGAGGAGAAAACAAAACCACACTGCAAGAAAGAGGCACAGGAACACACCGAGAAAAGGAGATGGCCTGCTCTGCATCAGGAGCGGTTGCCGAGTTTTTATTTGTTGAGGTTTTCTTTAATTTAAATTTCCTCCTGTATCATGCCAGTGCCAGCCTGTGGAGAGGTCTCTGTAGCCATCACTCACTGGGTTTCGGTGCAGGAGGGACTCAGGGGCTGCTAGCCCTGCTCTCAAGCAGATGTTCTCCAGGCATGACTTAGTCCTGCAGGCATCATTCTCTGGAGCAAGCCCACTCACTACCTCAGCTCTCCTTTTCCTATCCCTCAGAGATGCAGGGATCATTAAAATAAGTCAAGAAGGAAATTAAACCAGTTTAATAAGAGGGGGAAGTTAAAATGAAAAGGAAATCAATGTTCACTTGGGAGGGAGCCCTGCTCCTCCGGTGCTAGATGTGCTAATAAATCAAGTATGCCTGGACTGTTTCTGGCACAGAGGCCAGCTGGCATGAGATGGTCTGGGCTATTAAACTCACTTAACCTCCAAAATGAACTGGCCACATGCCAGCCACCTAATGGGAGAGGTCCCTGGCCCATGCTAACACCTAAATGAATCCCAAGAGTTGCTCGGGAGAGCGAGAGTTGTCCCTGGCCAAAAATGTGTCAGGAAATGTACTAGCAATTTAACAGGACTGATGAGTATGTTCCAGTGCCTGGGGACATTCTGTGACACCGCTTAATTTATGAATGCCACCGAAAGATCCAGCTGGGCTGCCTGTAAGAAGGCTGTGGGTCTGCTACAAGCATCTGCTAATGAGAGCAGCTTGCTCGGATAACACAGCGGAGCCTTGCTCACTGAGATCTGTAAACTCAGGAGCAGCATTGCCTGTGATCTGGCCTGGAGGGATGCAGAAGGAGATAGAAAGGCAGGGGGGAATTGGAAGTGGCATGCATGGGAAGTAGAAATAAACAGGGAGAGAGGGAAAGTGTGTAAAAGAAATCCTAGCTGAAGGCAATCCATTTTCCCCACTGATTTGTAACATGTAGGTGGTAACATCGCACTGTGGAGATCTGCCACAGAAATACAAAGATTAGTGTGAACAAAGTGGGAATGCAGAAGTAGTGAAACCAAGAGAAGAAACAGAAGAACAAAGGTGCATCAATCTGCATCTACCAAGATGCACAAGGTCAGCAGTTCACCGGTCCCACAGTGCTCTGGTTGTGTGGTTTTGCTCAATAACCAGGAAGCAAGGCAAAGAATGAACTGAAGCCATATGACAGGAGAATAGAGATTCCCAGTCAAAACAAAATTATGAGGTGTGACTCAGTGATTTCATTAATTTTTACTTGTTCTGTTACCTTCAGATTTTATATAAAGTTTAATGACTTAAAAAATTTGAAACCCATCACTGAGCTGTTAATTCACAGATATTACTTTAGAGTGGGGGCTGACTTTCTCATCCCACAGAAACAGGTGATGCAAGATTTCATAGCAGGGATGAGGTTTCTCCTGTCACCTCAGGAAGGGATCTTACTCAGGGCCCTGTGCCAGTTCTCAGTTATCAATGTTCCTTCGGAGTGAGATGCATACAGATGCCTTGTTACTGCCCCTTTCTTTATTCTGTAGCTTAACCCAGCAAACTGCTTCATCACTGCCTCTGCATCTTGTTAGGAGTGATCTCCAATCATCTATACTTGCTCCTTTGTTTTACAATTTTTGCAGAAAACAGCTCATGCAAATATTTCCTTGCCTGCGGTGGGTTTTTGTTTCACACGAGGCGAGACACAAGTCTCCTCTGACTGTGTCTTTGCCACCTGTTTCTCTTCTGATGGTGCATATGGCTGCTGTCTTGCTCTTGCACACATATTTTTTCATCTGTGCATGTATACACATGGGTCTGGATGTCAGATGTTGTGCTGACCTGATCTCCATTTAAATGTAGCGCTGATGTTTTCATCTACTCCTTGATAGTTTCACATGCTCTGATCATTAAATTAATTTCAGTAGTAAATTATCCTCTAATAGACTATATTACACTTAATATCGCACATCATACATATAAATATTGTAGAAAATTATTCATGCATTTCTTTTGAGTTTAATCCCATTAAGACTCCAGCTTTCAGTCTGTCACACACCTGTCATGGGGACTACCTGCTTTCAGAGAAGGGAGGTCACCTCACCAGCTTGCTCACTCCCCAGAGCATTTAAGCTCCTTGGCTTCCCTTCTGTGATATATGCCTTTGTTTAAGGCTGGAGAGCTCAGTAGTGTCCTTGCACCAGCAGCCATGGCCCCCCTTCACCTTGTCAGCCCACCCAGCTGCAGCTGTTACCAGCACTTGGTCTTTGCTACAGTCAGAAACTGCATCTAATTTGATAATTCACCTCAACATGACCATTAGCTTCCAGTTCCCGCTCAGGTTTTGCTACCATTAATGTAACTTCCTCTTTTGGACCTCATCCCTTCCTTCTCCCCATACTTTTCATTGAATAGTCCTAAGAATTCAAGCAGGTCTTTCCAACATCAGACTTGCTGGTTATTGAGATTTTTAAGGTAAGAAGTTAAAAACAAAAACAAAAAAAACCAAACCCAAACCTGAAGAAAAATATTAATACCAGCCTAAAGATGGCTGAAATCATAGAATCACAAAATAACATGGAAATATTTAGATGGCAAGGGACATCGGGAAGTCTCCAGTTAATTCTCCTACTCAGGGCTGAGTTGACTCTAAAACTACATGTTGCTCAGGGCTTGACAAGGCAACTTCTGAGCATCTCCAATGGTGGAGTTTGCCTGGAATCTCTTGGCATCTATTCCATTGCTGAACCACCTTCAGTGGGAAGAAAGTTTTCCTTCTATCTAGTCAACACTTCCCTGCTCAACATATGGCTGCTGCCTCCTGTTCCTCCCCTGTGCACATCTGAGAAGAACATGGCTTATTCTTCTAGGTAATATCCATTAGATAATGGGAAACTGAAATTAGATTCCACTTTGGCTCCCTTCTCTTTATCAAGCCCAGTTTCCTACCTCTCCCTTTATGTCAAGTGCTCTAACTTCCTCACCATCTCACTAGCCCTTCCATTGAACTCTGTACAGTTTGTTGGCATCCTTCTTGTACTGGGGGCCCAAAACTGTACCCAGTATCCTAGATGAGACCTCAGGTGTGCCAAATAGAAACAAATAATTACTTCACTCTGCTTCAAGCAGAGCTGGCTGTGCTCTTGTTAATGCAGCCCTGTATGTGTTTAGCTTTAATCTCTGCAAGAGTGATGATAACCCACCATAGAGAAGTAAAAAAGCACAGAACTCTTGGCAGTATAAACAGCTGCTGCCTGATGAATGCCAGAAACCTAGGGATGAGTAAAATGAAATGTTTATTACCAAACTCCAGGGGCCCGCTGCAGATGGATTCTTTGCTGAAACAAAGGGCTCTGGTGACTTTCCCAATAAGCTTCCATTTTGCTGTGCTGAAGGATGGTGGGAGCTGACTGGGAACACAAGTTCCATCCATCGAGGTCTGAAAATCGAACATTTATTAACAGAGCATTTGGGTCTTCCAGGATAAGATCCCTTGGCAGTGACAACATTTCCAGCCATGCTCTCTGCGGACGGGAGGAGCGTTTCCACAGCGATGGAGTCGCTCCGCACAGCTGTGAGCTGCATGCCTGCCGCCTTCCTGCTTCTGCATCTGGGTGAGTCCTGGGCTCAGCAAACCCTCATGGTTTGCACAGCCTTTTCACAAGCCTCACAACACTCGGTGTATTTCCAGGCTCTCTCTGATGTGTCGTATAAGAGTCCTCACATGGTTTAGCTTTGGGACTCAGGTTGTTCCCAGCCCACCTGCTGAGCCTGCCAGCCAAACCCAAGGGTGCATCGCCAGGTTTGGGGGCTGC
Source organism: Donacobius atricapilla (assembly GCA_013397315.1). Classification (NCBI taxonomy): domain Eukaryota; kingdom Metazoa; phylum Chordata; class Aves; order Passeriformes; family Mimidae; genus Donacobius; species Donacobius atricapilla. Next base: position 247,979 of record WBMY01008182.1, on the reverse strand, counting down.
CCTGTAGAGATGTAGGAGTGGGGGTCCTGTGAGAAGCAGGATACACACCAAGCAGAGTGGAAAATACTGCCCTCCGCACTGCCTCCAGCTGTCTGGGCAAAAACATATCTGTGATGCATAACCCCATCTGTGATGTGCTCTTCAGAATCTCATCACACATTTGCCCTTACAAATGGACTGCTACTGGCTTGCTTAGCTTGACTGCTAATGGTATAACCTTTGGTGGATTTTTTTACTGCTCATTTTCCAAGAAAGGAAAGACAGTGAATAAGGTCAAGCCTGCATTTCTCGGATATTCAGCTTTGATTCCTCTGGTCACAGAGGAAAAAATGGAATTCTCTTGTGCACCCTAGAACCAAATGAAAAGCAAAATATACCAAATATTACTAATAACATTTCTAATTTCACAGTTTAAGACAAAATCATAACTTCTGTAGTTCAATGTGCAATTATCAGAAATCTGTATTGGTAGTGTTGCAGATTACCTCTTAGAGGGATGCAACTTCTGGCAAACCCTACACTGAACTCATGTAAACTTTTCATTTTACACTTCTACGGCCCCTTAGTGCTCAGGTCACCTGGGGGATTTGCAGGTTAGGCATCTCTGAGAGCTTACCCGCAGTGATGCAGGAGACCACAACCCTGTTATTCCCAATCTTACCTCTGGCAACTCCCAACTCCTTCTTAAGGTCTTCTGCAGAAACCTTCTTTACAGTGAAGGAAAGGAAATGATTCTCCCAAGAAACCACTCCTAATGTTTCTTCAACATTATACATCCTATTTCTTTTACTGTGACATAGGCCTCCTCCCAAGAACAGGAACCTGGCATTAGGTCAGCCTTCTTTCTTTCTTTTTTACTTTATCTCTTAATTTTTCTGTGTTTTCTGTCTTTGACCATGCAAAAACTGGAAGAAGATGTGAGCAAATTTGTCAGTGCTGCATCAAGTGTTGACTGGGGAGTGAAGGATGGCTGACATACGCTGTCTTTCAGTTGCTACCAGTAGAATAACTAAGTCTTATCCAGTGGAAAAAGGTTGTTTCAGTAAAATTGTTGCTATTTCAAAATTATGAATAATTGTCAGCCCACCATAACTACTGGCATTTTTCCATTTTTTTTTGTAAATATATGTGAAAGAGAATAACCATTAGCCAGGTAATAAAACAGCTTGCTTGCTTGATGATATAAAGAAGTGACAAATTCAGAAATTGACGATAATTTCAGTGTCTGGGAAAGGGAGGAGAAATATCAACATCTTTTTGGAGGGTTGGGAAGTGTTTACTGAGGGACCCTGCAGAAAATGATCTTATGCCTTCTTTTGGTGGGTATTGACTTTCAGGTCTGATCTCCAGTATGGCTCAACAAAATGAATTCCAGATTGGGCTCGCAGGAGGAGAGGTGACCCTGAACTGCACAGGCATAGTCCCTGACTCAGAATTCTCTCGGCACACGGTTGTGAGATGGATGTACCATGATACTCTTCTATGTCGTATAGAAAAAAGTAATATTTGGAAAAGTAAGGCTTCCAATTCACTACCCCTTCTCCCTTTACACGGCTGAGAAACCACTTCCCTCCTAACCAAGCCTATTTTTTCAAAAGCACCAGCTTTCGCTATTGGTGGATTTGACATCAAGATGCCATATAAACAGCTGCACGTGCGGAATTTGAAGCTGTCGGACGCTGGCATCTACACCTGTGAATACAGCTCTCACAAAGTCCGCACCTCACTGCATGTCTTTCAATGTGAGTGAGTGGAGGGCTTTTAGTTATGAGGAGGGGAGGGGACCATAGAGCTTGGGGAGACATCTCTGCTGAGATTCTTTATTCAGCTGCCTTTCTTCTGTCCCAGGCTATCACAGTCCATTTCTCCATCTCCAGAGCACAACATCACCTTCTCTTTGCTGTAACATGTCTCTCTCTCGCAGGCAGAGGAACTGACTTACTGGCTGTGCTTTTTTCTTTTGACAGTGACCATCTCTTTGGATGGGCATTTTCTGCAAAATGAAGTCCCTGAGCTGATTTTAATGCAAAATTCACCCAGTCATCTGCCCGATCTCAGCATCACATTGTTTGACAGTAACAGTAACAGAGTAACACCAGAATTACGAAACAAGAGCCCTCAAAAATACATCATGAATTTAAAGAAACTGGAGGCTACGGACAGCGGGACCTGGGTGTGTCAGGTCCATTCAGACTCTCCGTTGATTAATCAGAACATCTCCTTTGCTGTGAAGGTATTAGGTATGTGACAACAAAAATGGAACTCACACACAGCTTTGGGAACCAATGTTCCCTTCAGCTCATGAGTTTAACTTTTAATCTCCACATCCCAAGCACTGGAGCTCCAGAGTTGACTTCCCAGGGCTTCCAACAATGCAGCTTGGAGATTATTCTGCTGCTTGAGCTCTCTTCCACTCTTGTACCCATTTTTCCTCTTCAGGCTTGGTGAGGAGAAGATTTTCCTTTCCTTGGGGTCTGTTCTTCTCAGCGCTGCTGTGCTTGGGAGCTTTGGATCTTTCTGCTGTCTTCTTCTCAGATACCGTTTAACCTTCCTGGAGGATGTCGTGGCTTTTCTCCAAGTCCTTTTTGAACTGAGTGCAGCGTGCCTCACTCTGGATCAAGGGTAGACATGGGGAAGCGTAACCATGGCTTTTCCTGCGTCTGTATTCCTTGTCTCTCTAAATTCAGGTTTTCAGAATCCAGATTTGGAAAGGAAGTATGCAGCTGTTGATAGCACTGTCATCTTGTCATGGCGTCTGAACTTCCAGAAGATAAAATGGAAAGAAGGTTTCACAGGACAGCTGAATTGGAAACAACAGGAAGGTGCAAACACCCATGAGCTGTTTGATTTCAATGTCACAGCACAAGGACATCTGCATGAGACCAAAAAAAGCAGCAACTTTCTGTTTGAGATACCTGGAAGAAAACCTGAAAGCACCATAGAAGTGAAGCTCCCCAGAGTCCATTTCAACCATTCTGGCCAGTACCAGTGCCAGCTGGAGTACCAAGGACGACATACACAGAGCAAGATAGAGCTGGTGGTGATGAAAGGTGAGAGGAAAAGAAGTGGGTCATGAAGAAGAGGAGCTGCAGAAAACTGCAAGCCACAAGACCGTGGATGGACCCATCTTCCCATCGCCTCACTCACATGTCCTTTTCTCGCCCTTACAGTCTCAGCTAACCCTGCTGGGCCACTCTCCAGAGGAGCCAACATGACCCTGACCTGTCAGGTCTCTGGACTGCTCCCACCCAATGCCTACTTGCGCTGGGAACGTGTGAATGGGACTAAGATGGACATTAAGAACTCGAAGCAGCATGAAGTTAAGTTGGAGGTGAACATCGGTGCTGCAGGGCTGTGGAGCTGTCACCTCATAGAGGACAATGACAGAAAGATCAGCCTTCATTACCACGTGGGTACGGAAATTAGCATCACGTCCCTGCCCCAACCCTAAAGCTACGAAATGCTCTTTGTTTCTCTGTTTTAATATTTCATCCTCCCACAGAGGAAGCTGCTGTTTGGATTAACTACGTGATAATTGGAGCAAGCGTTGGAGGCGGCTTATTGGCGTTTGCCCTTGGGTGCCTGTGCATCACCACTGGTATAAACTGGCGGCGGAGAAGGGTGAGTGCCATGGTCCCTGTGAAAGGTGCAGAGATTACCGGCTGTCCAAACCACAGGAAGAATCAGGTTTCCTGTCTGGTTACAGGGCAGAACAGACAAAGGGTCAATCCTTAGACTTAAAGCAAGTTTTTGAGATGGGCAGTCTGCAGATGTCAGACAGCACTTTACTGCCACTTCAGAGTAAAGCATTTGAAGCATAAAAATATCCAATTGTTTTTTGTACCTTCTCTCCTGGCAGCAACGGGCAAAAAGGATGGCACAAGCAAGACAACACTTGCTGGAAAACAAGACATGTCAGTGTCAACAGTAAGTGGCAATGAGGGCACCCAGAATGGGCAGACTGTTTTTCAAGAGTGAGGAGCTGGATGACTGAGCGGGGAGAAATTGAACTTGAGCCTCTTTGGTGAAAAAGTACAGCTGCATTTCAGTATTTTAAGTTCTTACTCATGTAAAATCCTGCTTAAGAGTTGTGAGCTATGTTAAATCCCAAACCCATGGCATCACTGTGCTGGGAAACTTTTGAGCAGAGTGGTTTCACTTAAATTATCTTAATGTTGAGAGATGTTAGCCCAACCCAAGCAGGAGTCCTTTGGTAGGGTCCACAGTGAATCTGAGATCTGGATAGCAAGGTTGTGGACATGGAAGGTACACAACCAAGCACAAGGATGAAACCAAATTTTAAAAATCCATTATGTCTATGATTTCATTCCAGCTCTGCTAGCACAGTGCTGGGCTGCAGTTGGTGAAAATTGCCAATAACCTCCCAGAAGTAACAAAAGAAGAGAAAAAAATCACAGAACACTCTGATTTGTACCCTTTCCTAAAGGCCTTGGGTGATGTGAAATACACCATCATGTCATGACCCTTTCCATGGGAGCAAGGATTTCTCAGCAGAGAAGTTGTCCTTTTCCATGTCTTTAAGCTTATATGGTATCAGGCAGGAGAAGCGGCTGTTGGAAACACTGACAGCCATTCTGTCACGGGAAGTGGAGCGCGAAGGGAAGTAAAAATGATTGCATGAAGAAGTTCAGTGAATGTCTGGGTACAGAATAGGACTTCTGCTTCATTTTCACCAGTGACATTGGCAAACTGTGATAGTTTCACCTAATTTTTTTTCACTGTCACCAAGAGTTCAGTGAGAATGTTTATTGGCGAATACTGCATCAGTGCTGGGATGTGGTGAAGAGCATAACAGGACAAAGAATTCACCTTGTTTTCACCTACATTTTATCAAGGTTAAAAATAATCCCCATAAAGAGAGGACAATGCCTGTACAGATACATCAAAATCTAGATAAATCTGTGCAGTACAAGTGCTGATACAGTTGTTCTCTAACTCTCTTTGCCAAGTAAGCAGCTCATTGTAACTGAAACCTAAACTGCAGCCATGTGGATGCTCAAATAACTGTTTGCATCCTCAGCCACAGAGGCAGGCAGTCATTCTCTATGCAGAAAAAGTGGGGGGTGGTACTCATGTAGTACTTTTCTCTTGCAGCTGGCTGAAGTAATACTGCAGCACTGACACCACAAGAACTGATGAAGCCTCTGCCTGTACCTAAACACCTGGCAGCCCACAGTGCTATGTGAATCCACCTCCCTTTCCCCTGTTTTAATGTAATTCTTTATTCCTTCATCATTCCCCCAGTCTAATGCCATGGAGGGAGGTTGTCTGGCTAGGAGCCAATGGACAAGACAAGAAACCCTGAGGGGTTATGATTGATCCCCAGTTCTATAATGAGAGATGCTGAACAGAAGATATGTATATATATACACACACATAAATATATAATATTCATGTATTTTGTTCATGCACTTATTCTCACCTTCCCGCGGACCAATTTTATGCGCTTCTTTTATCTGCCTGAGAGACAATAAATTACTTTGGGGTTGGAAGTTATTTTTTGCAAGCTGTACTACACTTTTTTGAGGCACTCTTGTCTGGTTCAAATTCACATTTCTCTCTTTCCTGCTAGGACATGAAATGCTGATTCTCACTATCTCCAGCCTCCCTGGCTGCTATGAGCCTTCCTTAATGCACCAGCTCTTTGCTTTCTGTGAAACCTGTCTGCCCATGCTCACTTGCCTTTCTTGGACAGTCTGTGCCCTGTATATCTACCCTTAGACCTACATAGCTGATCCCCCATATCTATCCCTCAGCCTGTAGCTTTCACCTCTCCCACAACAAGCTAACAAACAAGTAAAAACAGCACAACCAGTGGGATAATTTAGAACTAATTTTATAGGGAGAGCAGCTCAGGATACCAGTAGATTCTGGAAGTCAGAGCCTGAAGAAGTTCTGAATTTTCATCCAGAAGGTAAGTTTGGGAAGGGGGTGAGAAAGTAATTTCCCAGGAGAGCAAACCAGCCTTGAACTGCCTAATACCAGAGTGCGGAGAACAGATGCTTTTGAGAAAGCCACTGAAAATGTTTCTCACCAAAATGACCCTTTTTTTTTGGCTCAAGGAGATGACACGAGGGAGTGAAAAGCCCAGGAAATTTCAGATGGAACTAAAAGCATGTTGCAGAGATGACAGAACGTCCTGAAAGAAAAATGCTGTTAAAATATGTACACAGAAGCCTTGTGTTTATAGAAGCTACTCTACTGTCTGCTAGTGGCAGGTCAAAAAGGCCTTGAGGTCCTACAGCTGTCACTGGCTGCAGTCCCAGTTTGTTTGTGCTGGCCTTGCTGGGGCCAGGCACAGTGGGGCTGTGGGAAGGGCTCCCTGTGGTGAAGGCACTCCGTGGGATGCCTGGTGCTGGAGGAGGGGTTTTCTGTGTGGCAATCACGCCAGCATCACAGTGTTTCTGACAGACAATAGACAGGCGGCAACAACGGCACAGGCAACACCTGTGAGCAGGGGGAAATCCGCCACCCCACAACCCCTGGAGTGGGGACGCAGCCCCAGGCAGCTGTGGCAGCAGGTGTGGGCCCCCACTGGTGTCAGGCCTCTTCCTCCACCACCATCCTCACTCAAACAGGAGTGACAAAGGCCCACACTAACATCACTTTCCTTCCCGTAGCTTGTGCTTGCATGCACATGACTGCATTAATTTTGGAAAAGCCTTGGTCCGTTTCCTGGTGCACGCAGTTGCTCCTCCTGCTCCTGTCCTGTCCCTGAACTGCCAGCATACCTTGGGAGCCAGTTGTGGCCCATCAATCTGCTAAACAAGGCATCATCATGGCTCAAGGACAGGTCCATTTTAGGAGCTGTATGTGGGAAAATGAGCACAAAGTCAGTGGTGGTCTGTGTAATGGTCATGCCAAACTGCTTGGCACAGTCCCCTCAGCAAAAAGCGACCCTTGTTTTTGCAGTCCAGACTCTTCACCTTAAATAACTGCTTGAGTACCCAAATCAGCTCCTTTTTTTCACTCACACGGGTATCTGGAGCAGAGGGATTATCCTGTACCACCTGATACCTGGATGGGACAAAAAATCAGGCTGCATGAATATCTGTTCGGAGCTCCTTTAACACTGCAGCCATCTCCAGCAGTTCAGATGCTCATCTGAGGTTCTGACAGTTGAACCAACCACCTCTTTACCAAAAAAACACCAGCCTTTACTTTTTCAGCAAGAGAATAATCCTGACAATAAAAGACTAAACTAATAGGGCTTATTGAAAACCTTGTGTCCCAGTTTCAGATAGCGTAGAGTTAACTTCTTCTCAGCACAGGGTCCATCAAACCCGGCCTGTCCAGGATAAAATGCATGGGTAGCAGACAATGCCAGCACCGGTGGCTCGGAGAACACGGAGGTGCCTGAGCTGCCTGACAGCTGTCAAAGCCAGGATGCAGCTCTCCTCTTGTCCACAGGCTGGAAGAGGCACACTGAGCCCTCACAAGTGACCAAAGGTTCTGTCCCCACACGTAGCTGGGACCCACCTGCAAAGAGCACTCAGGCTCACACCCCCACAAACGACACAGAAGGTCCCTCCGTCTGCTTCCAGGTGGCCTGGTTAGCATGGCAGCAGATGTGATGGTGCCACTGGGGTGCCTGTAAGTGCACAGCTGCATCCACAGATGCACAGCTTCCAGTTCTCCCATCTGCATGAGTGTAACAAAAATGATCGGCCTTCCTCAACACCCCACAATTCCTTACTGGATCTCCTGATCTCAAAAGTTGTGACCCTGCCCTACTCTACTTGAAGCTCACCTGCAAGCACAAACCACTGTAGGCTCTAATCTTATAAATCTCTTTTTTTTGGCAGCTCTCCTGTCTGTGTTTTCATATGATGACCTCCTTTGTTCCCTCGATGCACAGACTGCCCTGATTGAGAAAAAAAGTCATTCACAGAGTCAGTCCTAGTTGGGCTTTGCTTCCCATCTGAGTGCAATACTGAAAGCTTCAGTGTGGGCTTCAAGGCAGCACAGAGTTAGAAATTCAAACCAGATAAGAGCAAGCTTGCACAAACCATGTCAAGGTGAATGAGTCCCCAGCTGGAATGGAATGACCAAGCCAGGGCAAGGTTACATGTTGCCCAAGCCAGGACTTTACAGGCTGTCTTCCATGTATCCTGGTCCTCTTTCTCAGGAAGTGTTGAGGCTTCTCCCTTTGCTAGGTGTGAGGAGGGTGTATCTACACTATGCAATGGAATAAATGCCTTTGTATGACACAAACCACAGCAATAAACAACTCTGCAAAGCAGCAAACACAATGATATGATTATTTTATCATGTGGTGACAGCTCCTCAGAGCAGCCCTGAGATGATGGCATACATGGTGATACCGACAAAATGACAATGTCAGCAAGAGCTCTGTGTGGTGATGTGGAAATACCACAGAAAGCATGAGTTTGGAAAAATATGTGAAGTGCTGATTTTTCCTATTACGTCAGTCTTTCTGGTACTACTGTTCCCCGTGTTTTTGGGCTGCAGAAGGGAAAAAGCACATGCTTCAGTCCTTTGGACCCACCTCCAATGCATGGTCCTCGGTCAGGATCCACAGACCTCCTTGCTCCAGTGGAGGGAGGAGGTTGGACACAGCTGAGGATGTACTGCCCTGTCCAGTTCTGCTGAGCTAGAAACACACGGGCTGAAATAACCCTGTCCCACAGCGCTAACTCCCCAAGCCCCTCCTGCTTCCCAGTTTATTTCTGCCCTTTGAGTGCAACGTGAGGCGGTGATTTGGTGGATGCTGTCAGCCCGGATCTGCCGAGGCGATCCATGTGACTCATGCTCCCCGCAGGCTCTGCAGCAAAGCACTCGCATCCCTCAGCCTTCAGAGCCAAATGACCCTGTGTGTTTCTTTGCATGTTCCCAAGGTCTAGAAGGGAAAAAGCTGTGCACTTCAGCCTCTTCTAATTTCTTTTTATCTCGGGAATGGGAAGGGGGGGGCATGGGGGGAGAGGAAGGGCATTATTCAGTGTCCATTTGAATGGCTCATCACTCAGCCTAACGCAGCTGCAGAGAAAGAGTAGCTTCCATCCACCCTTCTCAAAGGTGAGGGTAGAACTGGAGTACCAGACTCCTCCAAGATGTTCAGCTCTGGACTGGTTCCTTTCTGAGAGTATTCCCAAGTGTGTGTTTCCTAGGAGGAAGCCCAGGGTTTGTAAGTGCACTCACCTCTGAGCAACACCTCCAAACCACAGCCTTTGCCTCATGCATGTCAGCATCCTTACTTGGCATCACCCTGAAGAAGCCTTTGGCTCTCCTTCTGTTCATTTTCCAGCCAGCTTGGCCGGGTTTAAGAGGTACTTCCAGATTTGGAGAATCAAGGAACAGCAGAATAAGAGTGGTGGCAGAGATTGCCTCACTGGCAAGGCATCAAAAAAGAAAAAAGGAGAAACCCCATCTCCTCAATGCTTCAGCACCAGCCGACTCTTGTCAAGGTGCCTGTTTCAGGCTCCAGAACTGGGAAGTCCCTCCTCCGAGCCTGCCCGTGTGCTGTGTGGAGATGAGGCTCTGGAGATGAACAGCAGTAACAGTGATGCTGGCTGCGTGAGGACCGTAGCTCCAGAGAGGCCAGCACACCACCTGAAACAACGAGCAACGAGGGGAGCCAGAGAGCTTCCCTGGCAGGGGCCAGCTGCACCCAGCGTGTCAGCAGCGCTCCTGAAAGCCCAGGCTATTTTTGAATTAAATGATTGTTCTGGCCTTGGGAAACCTCAAACATACCTAGAGAAGCTAGAGGTTAAATGAAAATTGCAATTCAGTGTTACAAATTTAAAGCAAAGAAGTAATTTCAGCTCCTTCCAGATATTGTGGGTTCCCAGACTAATGATTCAAGAGCTCCTAATTATCTTTTCTGTGTATGAGAACAAACAAGTAAGTGTTCGGTAATTTTGGAAAGCAGCATAATTAAATTCTGAAATGACAGTTTTACATCTTTTACAGACTGGAATTCACTGAGCTGGGATATCAGTGATGCCACAAGAGCAAGAGGGATGAAAAAGGGTCCCTAGCACTCAGAAGAGAAGGACACACTAAGCATTACAGTGGATGGGAAGGGGGATGGGGGAATCTGGAGGACATACACACCTCTGCCAAATAGCATGCAGCATCTCAACATCATATATTTGACAAGGCTACCCTGGCAATTCCTTTTCTCATGGTAAATATATACAAATATTTATGTATGTGGCAGAGGAAAAAAAAAATTTTGAGGGTGCCCAGCTTTGTAAGTAAACACATCCAGTGGTAAACAGGCATCCTCAAGTCCAAATCCTAGTGTATACATTGTGAACCCTAAATATTTCTGTGAAGATCATAAACAGCACTAGTCATCTGTCCCCTGATGAGAGCTATTATCAATTGCCCATTCCGCAGATGAAATATCCGAGAAATCTCACTAAATCTTGCTGTACCGTGCTAGAAATAGAACCTAAGGTTTGGATATGACAAATCTACATTGCAGTCGCTGTCATTGGAGGGAGATGCTTGGCTGGATTCTTGTTAGCCATTAACCACACCCTGCTCAGAGAGCCAGGAAGGATGCCAGGAAACCTGCTTGCAAGCACACAAATGTGGCCTCACAGGAGGCTGTATAAGCCGTGTTGGGGCCCTGAGGGTGGATTTAATTGCATCCATGATCTGTGAGAAACATATGAAACCTCCCATGGTCCCTATCAAAGTCCTGAGTAAGAGCTGCAAACAATCAAAACCCTGTGAAGTGCATTTAGCTGTCATGTAAATGCTTCTGCTTTTAGGATTCTGCTGTTTGTTCCTTGGTTAATGAGCTCTGTACCTTTAAGGATCCAAGGTACCTCTGGGAAGTGCATTTCCCTGGACCTGCAGAGCTGCTGTCCAGAAATAACTGATCTTTATGCAGTGAATTTTTCCAGAAACCATTTCATACCCTGACATTGTAACAGTACTGTTTCTTCAGGCCTGAATGGCTTAGACTACTTTAGCGAGCTGAGACTTTAGACTGCACGTTGCTGGTTGGAGTACAGCCTGACTCTAGGAATTAAAAATTGGTCCCAAGATGAGTCTTGNACAGGGAATCCTGCACTGCGAGGTTTCAGGATTTCCAGATCTGAGTATTGGTGCTCCTTTGCATGTGCATTGTCAATATGCAGCATATACACAGTTGCAACACATCTCTTACAAAAACCAGAGAAACCAGATGTCTGGAAATCTTTAAAATACATTTAGATGAGATGGATGGACAAGCATCTGCTTGGGACTGTGACAACCCTAGGGCAAGAGCTCTTCTTCCAACAGAGTTGTTCCGCTTCACAGTAAAACTTCAATTTTTTGCTTTCATTCAAAATAATAACCCAGACTAATTTGCAAACACAAGAAGCTTCCTTGAGAGTGGAGGACTGTTCCCATCCAGCTCTGCTCACCAATCTCTGTCAGGTGTAGCCTAAGCCATGAAGAGATGCTGGGCTGCAGCTTGTCCTTTCCTTTGTGGAGAAAAGGCAGGCAGACAGTACAGAAAGTGCTGGAAGCTTGGTTTGCTGTTTCCCCGAGAGAACACAAGGATTTATTCACCCACACAAGCAGGCTAACAACTCTAAGGAGACTCTACTCCTGAATCAGAGGATGGTGATGTCGAAGTTATCACATGAAGCAATTCATACAAATGACACAACTGAAGCTGCACAAATGTTTACATTTGTGGATACAGACCTTCTCACTTCAAGGCATAAACCTCCCACAAATGATACCGGTTGAAAAGTGACAGAGGGGGGCCATTACTGTCTCTTCTGACATATTTGGCTCTTGCTGTTGCTGGACTTGCCACTGAGCTGAACCACCTCAAGACTTTTCCTCTGAGGGAGTGCTTCACACCAAAGAATAGCCAGATCATGGCAGCACTGTCATCACCTGTCTTCCTCAAAAATATCTCTTATCACTTACCTGACACAAAGCTGGATTTATTCTACTGGTTCCTGGTTCTACTCACTGTTGCCAAAAGAGACCACACTCACAACAGCTACTGCAATTATTATTTTTTTTTTTTATTTCTGGAATTGCCTTTGCTGCTGCCCCTGGGCCCAAGAACCAACAGAAGTTTCTTCCTCAGGAGTCTCTCCCTCTGCTGATCCGACAAATCTCAGATGAAATTCCTTGGTATCTAAGACACTTGGGGTCACCTCAGCCAATACTGAGAATGATAAATGAAATCTGGCCCTAAAATGCATGACGACAAGGAAGGTATTGGTGCACTCACTTCAGTAGCAAGACGGGTAACAGGAAAATGAGATGTCTATTGTTTTGTGAAGACTTCTAGCCAGGATTGCCGTGGCTGAGGTGACACAGCTGGGAGTTTTACCCCTCTGACATGACCAAACCATTCCTCTGAGCGCTACTCCCACTCTGTCCCCCTGTCCTCTCTCCTCCCTTCCCATGTCTGTAGGACCACGCTGTTGGCGGGTGATGGAAGAGGCCACCACAGCAGCTGTGCAAACTGAGGCACCCTGGGCTATCCGATGCCCTGGGCACCTTGCCCTCCAAGCATCCTTTGCCGCACCAGCTCTTTCCCTTCCCTCTCACTTCGCACCACCCATCCCTCCCCACACCTCGTACGGCCTGGGTGCCTCTTCACGTCCCTCTCCGGGAAAGGGCGCCGGCGCCTCCATGCCCTGCGAGCGGCACTGAGGGGGCAGGCGGTGTCGCCCCGCGGGGCAGGGGGGCTGCACACGACGGGGAGCCGCCGTGCCT